>VOQJ01042820.1:0-10625 GCA_015052665.1 Apistogramma diplotaenia
GTGACAGTGGGAAGGAGAAACTCTCATTTAACAGGAAGAAAGACCAGCTATTAGACACACTAGTCTGACTGCAAGCTTGAAGAAAGAAGAGCCCCAAAGCCAAAAGTCACATTTTACACACAGTAGATGGAAAGGAAAGGAAAGGAAAGGAAAGGAAAGGAAAGGAAAGGAAAGGAAAGGAAAGGAAAGGAAAGGAAAGGAAAGGAAAGGAAAGGAAAGGAAAGGAAAGGAAAGGAGAAGTGGGAACGGTAGAAGGAGGACCTTACTAGAGTTGACTATCATTTGGGCAGCAGTATAAACACCTGCAAATTGTGATTTTTGTTGTTGTTGTTGTTGTTGTTGTCATTTTTTAAAATTTCCTTCCCTGCAACCCTGCCTTGAGGTCTCTCCATTGTTTGTCTTGGTTGGTGCAACAGAGACAAGGAGGGTGTGTATGTGCGCCTGTGTATGTGTAAGATGCATGTGCAGATTTCTACTGCCACTTCAATAGCTTAGAGCCATGAGGTAAATCCAGGAGGCTTTCATCAGTTCTGGTTGAGGGAAGGGTGTCTGGAGCAGACCAGCGCCGCTTGCGTGGGCGCTGCTGGTCCTTAGCCAAGGGCTCTGCGGCCAGAGCGCTCGGAGGGGCCAGCACAGTAGGAGGTGGGTGTTGAGGCAGAGGGGGAGGAGGAGGTGGGGGTGGCATCTCCTCTCTGTGTGAGCTGCTGGACTCTGTTGCAGCCCTGGAAGGTAGCTGTGTGCGATGGGCCCTGGAGCTGGTACGAGTGTGTGTCCGGTGGGTTGGGGTTGGGGTGAGAGCCAAGCAGACATCACCCTCCATGAGCTGGCGGCAGGGCAGGCTGTACAGTTGCGTGGTTCTCTGGGGACAGCAAGAAGACCAGCCTTGGTCTTGCACAAAGAACGGGTACTCCACCAAGACCTTCAGTAACTCCTACACAAAACCACAGCATTGTTATAAACTCAACCAAGAGACATCTCATGTCTGACACATCATTACTACAGTAACACAATGGTGTGAAATCAAATCTATTAGGAATAAAAACCAATCTATAAAATCTTACTTTTAAACTGGGAAGATAAAGGCAATTTCAACCTTCACTGTGAATATTTTTTAATCAAAAATCATTTTGTCCTATAATTATTTGCTATTCTCCAATGTGGACACGTATAACTCAAGTGTAAGCTTACTGTAACAAGATATCTGAAAAGAAAGCTGACCTGAGTGTTGCGGTCTGTGAGATGGACATGCAGGTGGCTGAAGCCTTGTGTGCTGCTGGGGGAAATCTGCAGGACAGTGCAGGTGCTGAGGTGGAACTCTGGGGAGGTATCTGCACTCCTCAGGAAGTCCTCAGTTCGCAGCTCCTCCACCCGCTTCAACCGCCCACTGGCCAGCTCAATCAAAGACCCCTTGGTGAAGTGAGGTAGGAGTGCAGGGGGAGATGGGTGATGCTGGGAAGGAGACAACTCTCTCCCTCTGTCTCTTTCTCTGTCCCGTCGTCTCTCGCGCTCACTGTCTCTTTCTTGGTCTTTTTCGTACTGTAACTGTTTTTGCTTGTCTTTGTCTGTACCACGCTCCCTGTCCCTTTGTGTGACCTTGTCTCTTTCCTGGTCTCTGTCCTGGTCTCTTTGTGACCTGTCATGGCTGTTAGGTAGACCCAGTGGTGAGTGTGGTGAGTTCCTTAGGTTGTGCTGTCTGGGGCTTGGCTCCTTGTGCAGGTTGTACGGAGGTGTTCCTGAGGAGCTGTAGAGTGGGTAGGCTTGGGTCTGAGGGCTGGAGGGACATGCTGATCCCAAGGAGTAGTAGATTTGGGCTTCAGCTGATGTGACCCCTAGGTGGTCCAATAATCCCCCTCTACCTGACCTGGAGTCTTGTCCAAGAGGATGGGGACTGGGAGAGAGTAAATTAGAGCTGGTCTTAACTATCCCATGCAGATGTCTGTCCTGCAGTGAGGAAAGTGGCTCAGGGCCCTCCTGAGCTTGTGAGTCTGACAAAAATGGCCCTCCAGAATGGATGCGTGTTGTCAGATCCTCCTGCTGTCTCCGGCCACCATTGGCATGGGAGCTGTGTGGACTAATGTCAAGCCTGGCTCTGGCGCTATCATTCCCATATTCTCCTGTGAGCAGTGGCCTGGAGGCTGAGGCAGTCCTGCTGCCCAACCCATCCAGGCCATTGGGCCTCTTTCCCAAGTACCTGGGTCTCACTTCAACTAAGTTTGGGTCTTGGGAGTAGAGAGGGTGGTGGCTAAACAAGTATGACGGGGAAAAGAGAGAGGAGGTGTAGTCTCGCCGACCGCTGTTAATGTAGGACCACATCTCTCTGTGACTGGCTGGGAAAGGAGTCTTAAAAGATGAAGTGGAGGAGGAAGATGGGGAAGGTGACAAAGAAAGGGGACCCTCCCCTCTGAGCCACCTGGGGTGGTGGGGCAGAGGTGATGAAAGAGGATCATCTCTCCAAGCGGGAGATCCCGATCCCCTCCTTTCGCTGACCTGCCCTGTGAAGAGGGGAAGAGAGACAGCGGGCGAGTAGCTCAGGGTCCATGGTATGGGCACAGGAAGGCCCGGTATTGGAGCAGGAAGGGGTGGAGGAGTATGCAGGAGATGGGGGTTCGGATTTGCCTGGGCACGGTCCCTTTCACTGGCTCCCTCTCCTCTCCCTATACTGGACCGATTCCGCAGCGGTACCGGGGGTTTAAACTCATCCAGGGGGATGTGGTGTTCTGCTGAGCCTTGGCGAGACTCCCTCTTCTTTGGAGGGAGGCACTCTTTGCCGCGGTCAGGGCTGGGATTCATGGGTGGGCTCCAGCGGCAGTGGGGGCCCCCTGTGGATGGGTGTAGGCTAGGTCACATGGGCCTCACGGGAGAAAGAGGGGTGCAGACAGAGGGGAAAGCTGACACACAGCATCACTGTCAGATCACTGTTGATTCTTTTGCACTGAAGCACCACTCACCTACAAGGAGAATGAAAGAGGACAGAAAACAGAGATAGGTGGGTAAAAGGGAGGGAGGGGGACCGAGACAGAAGTAAGAGAGATTTAGTGTGAACACTGAAGAGGAACAGTCTGTTAGGTCCTGGCATCAGTTGTAGTTAAGACTTAGCTGTCAGTCTGGTCAGACACACAAACAAACATTCTGCTGTTTCAGACAGATGGAGAGAAATCTATCGGTGACTCCCTCTTCCAAACTACTTTAAAGAGGTTAGAAACTCTAAGCTTTCTGATTGCTGTTGCTAATTAGTCATTACCTATGCAGTGCGGTGGGACTGAAACCACCCAACTTACTCGATTCATTCAAACACATTACTCCCACATGTGGGCTAAAAATACATTTTGCAGCCAGTGAAGTTCAGAGGCAGTGCAGTATGTGTGTGATTGTGTGTGTAAGTGTGCAAAAACACACACGTAGAGCACTCACAGCAGGAGAGTTTTCATCTCTGACTCTCAGGGGATAATTGGAATATGCAGATACGTTTTTGTACCACTTTCATAAACCACCCCCACGACACCCTCGGGTGCTCTCTTTATTCTATATAAGCTTACTACTAGCACCCCTCCAACCCTTCTGTCTAAGACACACACATGGACAGCAACAGACACACAAATACTCCCCTCAGGCAGCTGTACTAACTCCCCCAGTGAAAGGCAAAGCTGGTCACCACCCACCCAAAGCTGACAGAAACACTGTTGATATTACCACCAGTTGTTGTGGATACAGGGTATATGTCTTTGCATATTAATTATGTGCCACAGCAGGGTGTGCGGGGAAAAATTTCTGACTGTTTGCGTGTGTGCATGCACGTATGCAATGTTTGTCTGTGTGCATGTGTTGTTGTTTTTTTTTTTCCTGGAAAAACATGTGAATGTGTTTATTTGTTTAGGTCTTTGTGTGCGTGTGTGTTTGTGTTTGAGTCCTCAAATGTGTCAGAGATTTTGCAGCCTTGTTTCATTCAGTGAGAAGTGCGGGGGAGCTCTACCAATTCTTCTCCAAATGTTTTAAATGAGCTCTTTTGAAATGATGGTTGCAGCGTTGAGAGCCCAGCTGTTCCCTCCACCGCCGCCACCATCGCTGTTCCCGCCGCCACCGCCACAACACCAGCCCCGCACTCACCCGCAAGTCTGTCTCAACTGCCTACCGAATCCCTGCCGTCTCACCATCCGCCACACTGTCACCATGGAAACTGTTTCCACACACACTCACACATCCAGCTGGTTAGAGAGGTTAGATAGGGATACTCCATAGAGAGGCGGGAACGCTGTTGCTCATCAACTGACATGGTCCAAAAACAGAATAAGTGTTAGAGTGGAGCAAGCTGTTTGTGCATCTGAGTTGAAAACTGAAAACTGGGCAGTGAGAGGAGGGGCTTCCTTTGTCCCGGATGTCAAGAACAGGGGTGAAGAAAATTCGGAAGTGTTTATACTGCACAATAATTAGGTAAGTAAAGGAATTATTGTGATGATGAAGGTCAAAATTTGGTGATTTTTTTAAGTTATGATGAAAACTGAAGCCTTAAAAAGGCCTCGGGATAATAAAAATGCATGGGGTCCTCATCAAAGGTTATGTAAACCATACACATTTTCAAGCATCTGTTAATATTTATATCCACGATAATCTGTTTTATTAATTGACATCGTTATTTTATTGATTTCTCAAATAAGTGACAAAAAGTTATTTTAGATCGCAGTGAAGTCAATAAAAAACAGACAACAAAATCAGCACAGATTTAAGTTGCACTCAGAATTCAAAGAGTCTTATTGTTGTTTTTTTCCTACAGCAGAGTTTCATTATACAAACATTTGTCTAGAACCCAAATTTCTTGAATTAAAAAAAGTCTCTTTTTAAAAATCTGGTTTCAGGGTTTGTCCTCAGATGACTCGTACACTCTCGCCATCTTGACAGTCATTATGAAAAAGGTTGTCAAAATAGACCGAATATAAACTTGCCGAAAAAAAAAGTACAAGAAAACAAAGAACACAATTGTACATGTGGAGGAGTTTGCAGAGAAATGTCAGGTTCTAACAGAATACTCCTACACTGTGCAGACATGCACAGAGAGAGCTGGAATTTAGCTGGAGCTACTGTTGTTGTAACATTTAAATATATCAAAAGCGTCAGATGAAAGACATAATAATGTTGCACATTCCTTTCAATTAAGAATTCCTCGAGGCTTTGCATGACTTTGTAAGCGTAGATGCAATTAATAAACACAAGTACATTTCAGTTTTACTAAAACTAATAAAATAATCTGGAACAATTTTTTTTATCTTATTAAAATGCAAAAATGCTTACACTTTCAGCTTCTGACGGATTTCAAAATTTGACATTTACATTTGCAGTGCTCTTCCTCATCCCGCCTTTTCTCTTCACACATTTCTCAGGAGAAATGTCCAACATCAGAAAAACAGAACCGCTGAATATTAGTGGCTGGTTTTGCATACTTTGATATTAAAGAAACATCAAGTAGTAGTTCTGCTGCACTAATTGCTGCAAAAACACATTTATTAGGTCCTCTCATCCAAAGGAGAAACTGTATGAGTAGACAGACAAGTTGATGGAGTTGCAAGTTGTGACTTAGTGTCAGACTGACCTTACAGCAGGCTAAGCAGACGTCCCAGAGTTGGCAGTCATTCATATTCTAGTCCTCCCAGAGGGTCAACCCACTCCTCAGCTCCTTACTGTGCTACACTGCTTCTCCACAGCACTACGGCCAGTTACAACACCCGCAGATATCGCAGCTTCCAGCTACACACTGCCTCTGATCTCTGTACGCATGAAATAACACCAGCGAGCCCACCAAACTGAGGGAAAAAACTGAGAGCCTGTTATCCGTCTCTGTGTCTGTTGTGTATGTGAGTACGTGTGTGTCAAGTGAGTGTGTGTGTATGCTTGTGTGTGCAAAGGGCTGAGGAAATGAGTAATATCTAGCAGTGAGAAACATGTCTGCTATGCAGAGCCACACAGGCAGACCAGTTGCTGCTGCCGCCCACTTGCTTTAATCACTGTGAGGGATACAAACATGCATACACTCATATACACACACACATATATGTATATACATATAAATTATTTATATATTATATATGCATACTTATATGCATATGCACACACAATTAGGATATAGCATGAACAGATCATACAGATCATATACTGGCCACCCAATTTTAAATCCATAAAATAAAATTGAGTTTAATCAGCATTTAACATTATTCATCTATATGTGTGCGAACATATTTCAGAAGACACGCTGCCACATTAAAGAGAGGGAGGGATAAAGGGGAGGAAGAGACTGTTGAGAGACAGGGAGGGACGTGGTAGGAGGCTCATCCTACACACACTCTCAGACTTAGGCTTTTGCTGCTGCCTCTGACTCAAAACTAAACCTCACATCCATCAAGCGCGCACAACCACACACACACACACACACACACACACACACGATACTTGTTCTTTTTGTTTATCTGTAGTTTCATCTGAATTTGTGTCCTTTGTTCTCATCAAAGCACTTTATGGCGAACCTGCTTGTTCAAAGAGCTTTTATGAATACATTTGATTTGACTTCATAAGCGCACACACACACACACACACACACACACACACACACACACACACACACACACACACACACACACACACACACACACACACACAAGCTCGTACGCTAACAGGAGCACTGCAGGAGAGCTCTGAATGATTTGCTTCAGTGATTCAGTCGATACAAGTGAAGTGCATTGGTATGGCTGGTATGGCTTATTAGGAGTGTATCGGCATGAGCAGTGTATTTCATTCACAGCAAGAAATCAGAGACCTGTCAGTGTTAAAACCTTCTGAAAAAATAATAAACAGGCCCTGAGTTTGAAATGTAATACTATGCAAATAACCCTGTCTGCTTCTCGTCAAAGAAACAGGGCCAAACCTAAGCTCAAACAAGCTTATGTTAATTATCAGCACAGAATTGCAATTCAAAAGCGAGAACATAAAGTGGAGCACAAGGGGAAATAGGATTTAATGAAGCAATCAAATCATTATTCATGGTTAAGTGCAAAAAGAAATCTTTATGTTCCTTTATATTTCTATAAGCATCCTGTCAAACGTTGTCAAAATGCAGACTCGTACCCACCAACAGTACATCAGACTTTAACCTTGTCTAACTTCTCATCTTCAAAGGAATGGAAAGCTAATCAGCCGAGTAGGTGTGTGTTCAAAAATCAGCCTAAAGGCCACATTAAAACAATCTCTGAATGAGGTGACAACTACCAAGTTCATCTCCTCTGACATTTAAAAAACATTACTTGTAATTTTTTTTCAAAGTGAAAACGATGTGCATTGAGGTTGTGTGGGCATGAAAGCTGTCTGCTAAAGCAATTGTTGAATTTATGTGGGTTATGTGTGCATCACAATTATATCACAAGAGACTACAGGTAAAATCTTGAAGCATTAGAAATTTAGAAAAATATAGCACATATGACTTGGCAAGCAGAAGTAAAAACAATGCATAATCATTATTGTTAATGATTAAAATATATATATTTTTTAAAAATATATAATTACATTTTTTTCATTGACGAGAAAACATCACTAGGACATAAAGATAAATGATGTCAAGTAATGCTGGATATAAGAATATTAAGAATGCTTAATCAAGTTAGCTCACAAACAGTTATTCACACTGACTGCAGTCGTCAGCATGTGAAAAAGCTGCTTCTGTTAACTTATATTCGTTTGATTATTTCACAGTTTTTTTCTCAGTTGTTTTTGGCTTCTTTTTTTTTTCAATCATCCAAACATTTTCAAAACTGTGGGTGCAACTGTGGGTGCATTTATCAAAGCAGTTATACAAAGGAATGCTCAAAATCCACAGTTTAACTCTTAGTGCTATATTTATAATGGTCCCTGCATCACAGTTTATGAAAGAGAAAATTTAAATGCTTAGCCAATATAGCTCTCTATTATCACCCCCCCCCCGATCTTTAGCTAAAGTATGGTGATAAATAATTAAAAATACACTTTTCTCTATGACGTATGTGACTTACAGTACAAAGTTACACATTACTGCAGGTGGCAGATTGTATAGAAGTGGAAGGGATTCACACTTAAACGTTTACTGTTTGCACTGTAACTTGCTGAAAGAAAAAAAAAGAAAATGACGGCGCTCCATAACACAAAGAAAACACATACGCACACACACACACATGCGCACAGACATCACTGCAGATGCCTGCAGAGGCAGGATAACACATTCCAAAAGATTTTTTTTTTCTGCAGAGTGCAAGAAAACGTATCCGTTATGATCTGGATGAGAGGCTGTGGCCCAACAGAGAGAAATGACAGAAGGTGTGTAAAACAGCTTTGTAATTTACCATAACGCACTGCATGAGCACGTCCTTGTATTTTTATATTTTTAAATGTATTTTTTGTTGTTGTTCTAATCAGTGCTGTAGAAGAGTATGATATTCCTTGAATGTCTGGCAATGACATATCACGACTGACAGAAAAGTAAAGAAAGTTTATTCCACAAGTTATGACGATGGGTCCAACTATTTTACAAATTAAGACTTATTCAATATACTAAACTAATCCTACTATATATTGATAAAAATGTATTATATATGAAGTGAATTACATATAAGTGACATATATAAGTGATAATAAAGGAAGCAGCAGGATGTTGTAAATAATGATTTGCATGTCTGTGTCAAGGCCTATGTAATCATTTCAAAAGAATGAGAAATTGCTTTTATGATCTGACGAGAGGATGTGCAGGCTTAACAAGTAGTTCTGAAAATTTCAACTCTGAGGAATACACAAAAGCAATTGCAACCCATTTCTTATTCAATGCTGGATTTATTGTACCTTGATCATTTAGAACTCACTGCCTAACTGCTTAATTCGCCACTTATTTTAAACTAAAATCCAAGGTCAGCAAGTTAGCAAGATGGCACACTTTAGATTGAAAAAATAGAAACAGGAAATGCATTAAATGTCAAAGTGTAAATAAAAACACTTCTTTGAAATCAGCTTTTACATGAAACACTATGCACTGTTTGATATAAATTTACACGCAATAGCTCAGTCATACTGAAAGAGAACGACAAGGACTGGGTTCATCACTGGGTGTTTACTACAGCAGAGGTATAGGAATGACTATTGTCTTCTACTTATGCAGCACACTTTGAAATTGAGCATATTGAACTTATATCCAAATATTAACACAACAAACACACACTGCGGTATCAGTCATTTATGACACCACTGAGGCATTTGATGTTTTCTTCCTCCATCTCTTCTGTTTCTGCTTATCTCACTCCTTGGTTTTGCACTATTTAATCGGTCTCTCACACACACATGAATGTGTGCTTGCACACACACACACACACACACACACACACACACACACACACACACACACACACACACACACACACCACGCCACGCCACGCACGCACGCACACACACACACACACACACACACACACACACACACACACACACACACACACGGGGTCAGACCGAGATGAGAAAGGTCAAATGAGTCAGACTACATCCAACAAAACGTAGCAGTAGAAGTGTAAAGTACCAGAAGGGGTCAAAGACCTCCACAGTTGAGGATTTACAGAGCATTTCATTTCATTTCATTTTATTTTATTTTGTTTTATTACATTTATTTTAACCCTTTCTCATGTGTAGCTTTGTATTGACTGTCTGATCACGTTTCAGGCTGGGTGGAAGATCTATGACGGACGTCTGATGCAGCAGAAATTTGTTGCTGAATGTAACAGATCGGAACAAAGGGAAGAATAGAGGAGAGGAGAGCAGAGGATGTGGGGAGCCGAAGGCTAAATAGATAGATAGATTGAGAGAGCAAGAGTGCAAGAGAGAGAGATGGGTGAAAAATGAAAGAAAAAAAACCAACCATAAATAACCAAAGAACACTTTCATAAGTGTCTGTTACTCCAAAAACCAGCGTAGTATTCAAATAATTTCCAAGTGCATTAAACCATTCAGTGAGCATACTGCTCTATGGACGGGGCCATTATAATCCTGGAAGAGATCACTCCCTTCAAGATATAGCAGAAATGTTTCATCATAGGATAAAAGTGATCACCCAGAACAGTTTTTTTCACCCATCTTTCTCTCTAAGTCCAGGATTGGACAACTGCAGACACCAGCGCTGATCCAACTGGATCAAAACCATACCATCCAAAGGTAAACCCCCCACAGGACAACAGCTGGATCTCCTCATTGTAGGGGTCAAGAGTTTAAGTTAATCTGTCATCCATCTCTAGACAGATCAACAATCTTCAATTTCCTCATCTATTAGGATGAGTTGTGGTGATGGAGTGATGTTGAGGCAGGGAGGGAGAGAGTACTACTAGCTTTGTGCAGCGGCTTACTCTACAAAAAGCCAGGCTAAGCTGATAAAAGGACAGGGTGATACGGGCGATAGCTTATTGGGCAAAAAGCCAGGTCAGCCTTCAGGGCACTGACCCATTCTTCAGCAGGATGAGCCAGCAGCCATGCCTGCAGCAGGTTCATCATAATGAAGATCAGCTTATGGCTCAGGAGTTACTATTAACACCCCTACACACACACACACACACACACACACACACACACACACACGGTATGCTCTA
>VOQJ01042821.1:0-11715 GCA_015052665.1 Apistogramma diplotaenia
TGTGTTGGGGGGGGGGGGGGGGGGGCTGTTGACACTTAGGTTTTCTTGGTCGTTATTCTAAAATGCAAAGAATTATGCAAGACCTTTTTATACAATAAAAAAAGAGAGAGAAACTGCCACAAAATAAAAGGAATAGTCCTTTGCCACCAAAAAGAAAGTATTTTCTACTAAATTTGCCACATGTTCTTATTCCTCCTGTTTTAAACTGAGGGTTGGGAGCTGGCTAAGAGAAAGTTCATCTGGAATGTTGCAAGGGATCTTTGCTAGGCAGGACTCAGACGAAACGCTGTCATTGAGATGGGCAGCGATTGTTCCCGCCCACCCCCACCCCCCAGCCAGTGGAGCATCCTGAATTGTAGCGAGTTGGGCAAAGGGTCCTTAAATGGCAATTTTGGACATCTGCTCTTCAAGTTGGACAATTCGCTTTTCCTGACTGCTGATCATGTCCTTGAGAGATTTGATTTCTTTCAAGATCTCCTCCAGCTTGGCTTCAGATTTCTGTGAGAGATACAAGACATACGTGAGACTTTATGGGCTTTTAACCTTTTCTCTGAACTGCAGTCACCCTGCTGAGAAACACACAACTGTTATCACTTTGAAAAAAAAATATCAAAATTAAGTTGGGTCGCAGTAGAATGCTGGGTAATGCCTTCAGCAATTTTAGACCAGTTTCACATGCACTGAACTTCCGTACACGGCAGAAGAGCACAGATGATGTGATGCCCGACTGCACCCGGGATCTGGTAGGCTAGGGGTTAACATCTTTCAGCAGCACTGGAGCCCAGTGGGCTATGATTACAGAGCTGCACAGAGACACATGGGCTGGGACCCAGGCTGCGTTGTGGGTGTTGTGCTGGACGCCCAGGAACAGGCGCCCAGAGCAGCAGCAGACCTCTCACTCTGTGGGTCAGAGTGGGATGAATAACCTTTACAAACCACCTCATTAGGTTTGCTGGCAGTCTGCCATGACTAATAACAAAATGTCTAACACTAGGAGTCCCAGAGAGCCACCCTCAAAGATATTACAGTGGCATAAGATGACAGACCTCATCATCTAGAGTGGTAAGACTGAAACAATGAATATCATCATCTACTATTTAAATTGTGTGAGAAACCTCAAAGGAAAAAAAAAATAAAACGTTACTCATCAACGCTGCAGAGCTTTCTGAGTGACAATTTACTGTTAAACTACCTTTAACTGGACAAACCGAAGAAAGCAAACACTCACAATTGTTGGAGCCGGGGTGGAGGTCTTGTTGGAAGAGCTTGAGTGCTCCGTTTTCTTGGTGACCTTGTTGTCCAAAATGTTCTTTTTGACCACTTTGAATTCACGGTTCTTGCCCGGGACGTAGCCGTTCTTCAGGGAGATGAGAATGGGTTCTCCATTCTTGCCATCAAACCAATCCTCAGCCTCGATAGCAG
Source organism: Apistogramma diplotaenia (assembly GCA_015052665.1). NCBI lineage: Eukaryota > Metazoa > Chordata > Actinopteri > Cichliformes > Cichlidae > Apistogramma > Apistogramma diplotaenia. The sequence continues at coordinate 1,423 of VOQJ01042821.1, forward strand.
GATCTGGTCCAGCTGTGTCTGGGTACAAGTCGTCCTGGAACAGGTCGGACTGATGGGGAAGAACAGAGCAATAAGCTATTCAGAAGAACAGCTCAATGTGGTGCTTGTGATTTAAGGAGCAGATTAGAGGGCTAAGTGGTCGATTAGGATGAGAACTCACCTTTCTAGGTACAGTCATCACAATAGGCTCACACTTTCTTTCATGGAGTTTAAAGAACCTGCAAAACATACAAATACAGACCAGTTAGTCACAGTTCAGTGCATCACACAAAACAGCAGCAGTTTCCTGTGGCTCATGGCTACAGTCTGCCTCCTAGTGGTGAATCCATGAAGGAACTCCACACTAGAAGTAGCTGAATAAAATCACAATGATTTCTGGTGTTGGGCAGAGATGATGATGATTAACCAACAGTCTTACGTTACCTGGCAATTTCGCACTTATTGACATCAAGGCCCCTCTTTGGCATGTAGCCCATGCCCCTCTGGGGCTCCTTGCTGGCAAAGGTGTTCAGAAAGTGAACATAGGGAGCCTCATCTGTGATTTCAAAGTAACGGATGCTGCTATCACCCTGTAAGGATATAAGCAAGTGTTTAATTTCTGCTACGTGGAAATCAAATTGAGACTTTCAGCTCTGTGTTATAATAATGTGTGATTTAATTATTGGATGCTTAAAAAGAAAGTTCACCTTCCCACAGAGGTAAACAACGTTGGTGTCTGGGTCATAGAAGGGCAGAAGCACTCCATTGCTGGTGTCCATCTCATTGACAGTCATTGGCTCCTCCATGTTTTGCTTGAAAACAAAAACAAAAGATTAAATTAGAGGTAATGATGTTCAAAAAAAAAACAGTCAATAATGTGGCAAACTGAACCACAGGTGTGCTAAAGCTTCTTTAATCAACTCTAAGACCCACATAAATTGATTATTACAACAGTGTTATACACAGAAACGTCTGTAGTGCAGTCAGCACTTATGAGAACGCTTACAATGTTCCAGAGAGCCAGCTGTCTTTCACTCATGCGGCTGAAGCCAGTGGTGAGGACGTTGCCATCATTGAGGAAAATGGCTCTCATTGGCCGGGCGCCCTCGTGCGCCTTCTCTTTCTCCTGTGAAGCAGAGTTTAATGGTCAAACCTCATGTGTCTGTGTTAAGGCTTAGTCTGCAGTTCATCGTGTCCATTTCTGCTGTATGCCGAGGTCAGAGTCACCTACACAACAATGAACCTGCACTTTTATTAGGAACCCTCTTAAACCTGCTTACTTGTGTGATCATCTAATCAGCCAATCATAAGGCAGAAGTGAAATAATATGGTTACTATTCTCGGGAAAGAACCTCAGTTGTCAAAAATGTCAAACAAGAAAAATTCTAGGATTGGTGATTTTGAATTTCATGTGACTGTTGATATCAGCCTGATACGATGTTTACCAAAGTTTCATCAGAACACCTTCTACAGGGGTGCCATCGAGAGCGTCACGTTGTGGTTTGGCGCATCTTCTGCATCCTGCCATAAGACCCTCCAGCGCATGAGAGCTGCTGAGGAAATTGTCGGCACTTCTTTTCCCTCTCTACAATACCTACACAGTACCCGCGATGTGTAGTGTAGTGTGTAGTGGATGTGTAGGCGATCCTGCACATCCACTACACAGTTTCTTGAGCCTGCTGCCATCGGGGAGGAGACTGCAGAGTCTCGGGGCTCGAACCAGATAGACTGAAGGACAGCTCCTTTCATCAGGCAGTCAGGATGCTGAACTCTCTGCCTGCTCCTCTCCCCCTCCCTCTCTTACCACCTTAACACACATCTCATACAACAAATTTCACACTGAACTCACTGATATGCTCATTCAATTTGCACTACTGTCAAAAATTGCACTACTGTTTACACTATATTTATACCATCATCCACCTTAATTCACTGCATGTCACTTTACTCATGTCAATGCCAGGACCTTTATTACTTACATATTAAAAAAAAAAAACCTTTATACTTTATATATTTTTACTGCCGTATTTAACAATTAGGATAGTATGTTCTCTTATTTATTATTGCTAACGTTTAGTGACGTTTAGTTAAACGTTTACTGTTTGAAAATAAAGCTGACTTTGACTTAAAAAAAAAGTTGAATGAGCAGCAGCAACTGTGGGCAGCAGAACACTGGAGAAGAAAAACATGGCCTGGTGTGATGATACTCAGTTTTAGTTCTGCCAAGGAATGTTCGGGCCTTGGTTATAAACTCCATGAATTCACAAATCTCAGGCATGAACACTTCGCTTTTAGGGCCAAGGAAAGATTCTCCTGAATCCTGCAGTATATGTTTGGGATGTCACAGAACAGGAGATTCAAAGCATGAAATCTGAAGCTGTTGAAGTAGCCAAAATGATGTGATGCAATCATGTCAACACTGGAGCAGAAACTCAAAGGGACGATTTCAACATCTTGTCCAATTCATACCACAAATAACTGAGACTGTTCCGAGATAAAAGGGAAGCCTGGCCCAGTATCAATGTATTTCTAACTGGAATGTCACAATACCAGAAATTTAACAGGCTGAGGATGATGGATGCAAATATCACTTAAATTTAACACCACATTAAACAAAATACAATACAAGACTATCAATCAATAATGCATTTCAACATAACTTCTTATTTAACAAAAAACTGCTGCACACACACTGCAGCTGACAGCAAACCCTTAATGCCGTTTGGTGAGCTTATCCAGTCATAATTCAGTCTCTATTAGCGTCTCAAAATCTCTGCACCTGCATTCACATTAACTATTTACACACTTCCAATACAATGCGACATGAAAGCAGAAAATATAATAAAAAACTATTTGCAAACTGCTCACAGCGACAAGCGTCTGCTTGCGGGGGTCAATCACGCGGATGGACTTGTCCTTGCAGGCGGTGCAGATAAGGCTTCCGTTGCGGTTCCAGGACACATTGTAAATGACATCAGGATGCATGTCGTCCAGGTTAATCATGGCCTCACCGGTGCCCACATTCCAGATGATGATCTGGTTGTCGCAACCTGGGGACAAATGGAGGTAATGGTGAGCTGGACTGGACAGTAACAGCAGATTCACTAAAGATTTGTGTTCAAACTGATCTTCAGCAAGTTTTAAAAAGGCAGCATTCTTTGGTAGATGTGAGAACACAGCCAGAGCTCTTACCTGCACTAAGAAGGATGTTGCGTGCTGTTGGATGCCATGTGATAATGCCCACGCGCTTGGAGTGGCCCTCCAGTACAACCACTGGCTCAGACATGGAAGTGACAAGGCCATTCTCAGGAATCTGCCACACCTGTAAAGAGACCAGGAAGTAAGAAACTGAGAGCAAACAGTGAAACATCCCTGGAGTTTTGGAGTTTGATAAAATCATTCATTCTAAAGGATTTAATTATGAATATGTTAAACCCAGTCTAGCAATTTACAGTGTTACTGAATATGAAGAGCAGTAAATAGTAATTACCAAAAGAAACCAGAGGGGGGCAGCAGTCGCTAAGAATTTACTCCATGTTCTTTATTGACGGGGACACCCAGTCAGACTTAAAATACATTAAAGTTTGTTACACGGGACACTCATAAAATACTGGTGCTTAATGAATAATAACACAAATAAGATACCCTTTATTGCCCCCCAAAGGCACATTCATTCTCTGCATTTAACCCAGTATTGTAAGGAGCAGCGGGCAGCCACTAAAGAGAACCTGGGAACCAAGTCCAGATGTAACCCAGTGCCATAGTTAAGGGAGCAACAACAGGAGAATTACACTAGCATGTTTTTGGTCTAAATAGGAGTGTCCAAAGGAAACCCACGCATGCAAGGTAGAACATGTTAGCTCCACATGTTCAAGTCCAAACAGGGCTGCAAGCCGGGATTCTCAGCATTGCCAAACACAGCTCAAATTTCAAGAGATACGTAGAAAAATGCAGCAGCAATTCCACACCTCAAAAGTGTTAAGACGTGAGAATGTCAAGTATTGGATTTTTTTAAACTCAGTTTTGATACCATTTTTACTTTCATTCATTTGATCTACTTTGTCATAATAGTGCTGTACAAAAAGTATTTAAAGTGAAAATGTAATATTTTTCCCCATTTCCCCCCTCTTCTGTTCTTTAGTGCTTTCTCTGGAGGAAGGCTCTTTTCAGCGTGTTTGTGTGTGTGCAATAATGCAGCTTCATGTAGCATTTTGAAAGGGAAATAAATTACACTGCAGCAAAGATTCACAATTAGAAATTAGCTGTGCTGATATCCAGCGTGTACTTTGATAACCCGACATATTCCTTAACCTGTGATAAAGGTTTAATGCCCAGTCGACATTATGGTGCATATCTCCAGTCTGATGTGTACACCCGCCCACCCACTCCTACATTATCTAAACATTGCTGAGAGTCTTTTAAGGTTGTGAAATTTACAGTCACATGCCCTATTGGTATAAAGAGTGGAACCAGCAAGGCTTCCTTCCTTTTCATTGCTCACACTTCTGCAAACAAAATAAATAAATGCGGCCTTGCTTTAGCGTGAGATTAACAGGAAGTCGGGACTTTCAGGTGAGGAAGTAGCTGCCATTTAAAAAACAGGCTCAAAGCCTATCCCAGCCTTTATATACCAAATAAGGGCATATGGATGAAAGTACAACAGCAGCCTGAAAAGAGTCAGTGACCTCAGCTCAATAAAAAGCTAAATCATTCCCCAGCTCTGATTCCTACAACACATTTTTGAGCCTAATCTAATCCAGAGGGTGAGGCCTGCAACCATTCATGAGTAACCACAGCCTGGCCTTTAGCAATAAGAGCATGTAGTCTCTTGTCACTTACTATCTAAAGAATGTGTGCTCTTATTGACTTGATGAGGTCTGAGTTTAGGTGAAATGAGTGAGGCGAGCATTACCATCACGGTGCAGTCCTCTGAGCCGCTGGCGATGACCTGGTCATTGTGAGGGCACCAGTCAATGTCTAACACCGGGCCCGTGTGACCGCACACTGTGGGGTAGGATTTGTCAATGCGCCCCGTCTGTAAAAAACACAGAAACGACAGAGTAATAAGATTAGTCTTAGTCTGGTCTTTAGAGAACATTATCCATGCTGAAGGAGTGAGCATTTTGAAACAGGACAATTACAGGATAATCCTAAATCCTACCTGCAGCTCTCTCTCACACACACAAATTTTAAGAGTACTTAAAAGGATTCATCTTATATAAAAATATTAAATGATTGATGCAATTTGAAAGGAATTACATTTGCAACAATACTATCAGCACCACAGTGACAAAAATCAACCTTAGACCCATTAAAGTAAGTCAGCCACTTAATGTTTTTAATTTGGAGACTGAAGAAACAAAATAAATTGCATTCAAAAATAACACTGAAGCAACCTCGTACATTTTTTTAAATTAGAGTTTGGTGAGAAAATACGACGACTTAAATTAACTGTATTGAGTCAGAAGCGTGTTCCAAACAAAAAACAATCCTAGCTTAGCACCACTGAAATCAAATTTAAAATATAAAGTCACATTACGTGGCTCGATAAAACTATTTGAGCTGGAAAAAGAAGACTAAACTGCTTAAGGCCAGAGAATTATCTGCCTTGATTTGTAACCTTCTCTTAGCCAAAAAAAAAAACAAGAAAAAAGAGAGGCTTGGTTTTACTGGCCCTACACAGACAAACTCAGATTAGATTTAGCTCCTGCTGGACCACCCGTAGAAATTAAGGATAGTTTCTAGTAATGGCGTCACTACACAGCAGAATCACGCCAAGTGATTCTTTTTTTTAAAATTTGCTTTAAAATGGTTGCCCCAAATAAAGCATAACTATGCTCTTTATATAATCTACTTACACACTTCTGACTAGAAGGCCACAAATGAAATTCTAATGCACCCACTGTACATCCTATAATAAAAAAAATAATTAAACTGCAGATGGATTTCCCCTCTAAACCGTTTGAGTCAGGGGAACCAGGTGATCTCTTTGCATTGTGAGGCGACCTATGCTCTGAAGCGTGGGTGACACGCCCTAGTCCTCGCTGATTCCCTGTGCCACTGCAGGGCCAGGGAAATGATGTCACCTACCGAGGAAAGAGTCCCTGTGCTGCAGACCTATTTAAAGCAACATGGCTCCTATAATACGAGGAGGAGTCCCTCACTGCCCACAGCTATTCTGCCATTACACCAGGAACAGCAACAAGAATAGCTTGACTTGAGTTAATAAATCCAAGAACTGTATATTGTGTAATGAGTCAGTGAGTCCTGGCTACAAGTCAGGACCACTAGCGTGAGTCAAGTGACAGCCTCAAAGTTCAAACCATCAAAGTGGACGCACAAATTGTACATTATGGTATTTATAGCAAAACAATTAGTGTAGTTAAAGCTTTAAAAAGACAGCAGCAGTTAAATATAAACATTTTATTTCTGATTTACAGCAAAACAATAGTGTTCATAGAAACTCTAGTTACACCCACCATAAACCAACCTGATGTATGACTGCTGGCACATTTGTGATACAAGTATTCATGACATTAGAGGATGGGAGTCTGGACTTCAAGAGCGCTTTCTTATTGTGTAGGCCTTCATATCTGTAGATAGCCCACTGCCCCCTTAAAAAAAAAACCCAAAACATCTCATCAGATGGCACTTCAAGCTTGCTGCTGCATTCCTTTAGTGACATGACTCATATCTCAGAGGTCCAGACTGAAGCAGACGCTTACTGGGCCAGTCCAGACTTGCAGTGTCTGTACATCCAACCATGCAAACATATCACAGTAAGTGACTGTGTGCATTATGAAATATATTAGGCTCGTACCCATGCTGTCACCTTACACAAAGCTAAGCTGTGACACAGGCTCCAACTCCAAGCTTAGCGATCAAAGTCCGGTGTACGTGAGAATGAACTCTGTATGTGTGTGGACATGTAGCCTAGTATGAAAGAAAGAAAAGAAGAAGAAAAAAAAAAAATCACAAGATCTTGCCTAAACCTCACCCTACTGAACACACCCTGAAATCCACCCTGAAGCTGAGTGCACAATAAGCACACTTTGACAGCACTGTCAAAAAGGTATCTGAGAGCTACCACCCAGTACCAGGTAACACTGCTATTACAAGACTAGATACCACTCTGAGTTAGGTAAATTCCATTCAGTTTCACAAGACCAAAATGATTTATGTGCACATAATGTCATCAAATACAAATGCGTATTAGAGCAAACAGTATTTTTACACAGGACTTCCCAAAGGCATTAGGAACCAGATGTAAAGCAGGAAGGACATGGACTGATGACCAGGTGTCTCAACAGAAGCTGCATAAACAAGTCTGGAAAAGAAAACACAACCCAGCATTTCAGAGCTATCTGCATTACCCTTATTCTAAAGCATTACAGTAACTACAACATCCCATTTTACAGGACATGGAGATATTGTCCAAAATCATGCTTCCGTGGCATTAGGCTGTGTGGGGATAAACAATTAATTAGTAACTGTGTTACTGTTGTGCTTCTCCATATATATTTTTAAAGCAGTGCTAAAATGGTGGTTGCTCATCTTAAAACATAGGCAACTTTTAAAACAATGTTAACATATTCGCAAATAATCCCTGTGCGCCAAAAGTTGAGGCTCCAGACTGCTCTAGACTTTTTTTCTACTTTTATTTTATTTTTTATAAAAACAAGCATCTTCTGTTTGTGAGACGAGACCAATCAGAAGATAGCTGCCTTAAAGGCAGAACATTTATAACAGCTTAAATGATCTGAGAGGCTGAAACCAAGGCCCAGTACGAGATAATGATTATCGGCACACGGAATCACGCAAGGCTACTTGAGCAGAGTCCAAAAATAAAAATGCAGAGCTAAAAATGTACACAAAGTTCCAACCCACTGGTTTCTTATTCAGGAGTTAGTGAAGTTAATGATGAAATGGGGAAACTGTTTTCATCATGAGAGTTTAAGCGGCTACTGCAAGAAGGCTGCTGATCTGCTGTATTCCCACAACCCCCTCTCGCCCCTGTTTTAACACTCAGCATCACTTCACTACAATGAAGTTCTTTGCATATTATGACTCCTGTGCTATCTATGGCAGGGGCTGAGCTAAAATACCAACAACAGTACAACAAACAAGAGTAGCCCACATTACTATTCCACATTTTCTGACATTACCCCATGATGACAGCACACTGCTACAACATACAGATGATGGTCTACAAACCAAAGGACCACCAAACAAGCATGTTGGACCCTTGAATCTCTGCTGCCTTTCTTCTGCTCTCACCTGTGCCGTTTTACCGTGTGCGACTCTCGTCTGATCGACATCATGAAGAAATAGATACAGAGTAACACAAACAATGTTACATTAATGTTACATAATATTTACCTACACATTGTCCAACATGCAAAGTTCTTTGAGATGTGATTCCCATGACCTACTGAACCAGCAACCTCTCTGTTGCGGTTATGTGCTTAATTTCTAAAACACACACTTTAACAGCATGAACCTGCATATGATTACCCTCTATGAGAGAACTTGAGAGTATTACTCACAAGTGCAAAGCGAAGGGGAGACTGGGCTTTAGGAAACCAGCAGACTTTATCTTTAATTACCAATGTTAAGTTTAAGCTTTTAATACCTATAACACAAAGTCTGTCAGACCACATCTTTACTTTCATACATGCTGTAGTACCACTGCGAGGAATATTTCAACTTACTATACATGAATAGACCGTCAGAACCCTGATGACACATTGAATGCATCATATGCAAGTGTAAAATCCTCTGGTTTTATATGCAGAAAGAACGATTGCTCTTTCGTATGTGGTTGCAATTCTACGGACATTTAAAAGCAGCTAGCAGCTGGGGGTGCGAGCACCACCAATGGACGAAATCAATGTTTAGACCTCATTATTCTTCTAACAGTACAGGTTAAAAATATAAAAACATACTTTATACTAAGATCTACTTTGATCCTTGAAGTCCTGCCATAACTTTGATGAAACTCAGGCAGGGCGAAAGAGGCGGACAGCTTGACCAGAGAGCCAGGCGTTCTTCGCATTCCACACCTCAGCCTCAAGCAGCTCTGGTATGGGACTAAAGAGGAACATTAGAGTGAGATGTTACTGTGTTTGATATCCACAATTAAGAAAGTCTGTCGACTCAAAATGTTAAATTTAGTTCTTAAATGTCTTATCCACTATGACCTGTTATAGGCTGCAAAAGCAAATGCTGAGATTCTTTCTGACTTATTACAATCATCCATCAATCCATGCATCCTTTCAGAGCCTAACACAGGGCTAACACTGACAAATGGACAACCTTTCATGCTCACACCTACAACTAATCCAGAATCAGAAATTAACCTAATAGAGACAAATCTTTGGATGGTGGAGGTAAGCTGGAGCAACCTCAAAGAACCCATGCAGGCACTGGGAGAAGAGAAACATCACAGAGAGCCCACAGATGGCCAGCAGGTTTTAACCAGGAGTCTTCTTGCTGCAGGGCAACAGTGATAACCACTGTATTTCCTGCTTATTGGTTATTACAACCAATTAAATTGTTCGACTGTAAACTCTAAACACTTGAGGGAAAGAAATATGAGTAGACTAGCAAAAATTTTCACCCCTACTTGTCACCAGCTGCAGCAACTATCTGCTCCTCAGATGGTGTGGCTGATTTTCTGCACTGCGTTCTGCTTTGGGTCCCAATGGCCAGTCTTTAAACTGAATACTGTGCCCTGTGCTTTGACTCTCAGGTGTTTCTATAGTCTGTGGATCGTCTTCTTACTCAGTATTGCATGTATTAATGACATTTGTTATAGTAGTTAGGCAGAGTATTTCTTCTCAACCATTTGCCTTATAATTCACTGCTGTATCTTATAAAGTATCTCTCTTTTGATGTTCTAGTGTAATCTCAGCACTTTATTTCTGTTATTACAATCTAAAAGGGGTGTTTACTTTGATTTGTTAACTTGTAGTGCTCTGGCCCTTTCCTGCTGTCACATAGTATTATCCTAGCTCATTTGATGTTCCAGTTGCGAATACTTAAAGTCAATACCATATCCAGCAACAACATGTAGCTTCAGATCACCTTTGGTTTGGGTATATGTCAGCAGATTATTTAACCTGGGATGGATAGGTCAGTAATCCCCAGCAAATATGAAATGTACTTCTGAACGATAAATAACAGCCTTCAGTCCCTGCGCGCCCATGTGCATTCAGGCAGACATAAGCAGCTTGTTCTATGGTGTATTGTGTTTTAGGGGCTTTTTTTTTTTTTGGTCCGTTGTCAAAATAAATCACCTTAAAGAAATTATGG
>VOQJ01042822.1:0-15973 GCA_015052665.1 Apistogramma diplotaenia
GGCATCGGATTTACAGCATGAAGGTTAGAAATGGGATCTTTCCCAAGCCAACCTCAGGCACGCCTTTATCCACACCTCGTCAGGTGTAGACGGTTGGTAAGCCTTGGTAATACCCAGAGGCTGTTGCACTGCCAACTCAAGGTGAGTAGGGGTGTAACACTTCTCACTGCTCCAGTAACTGCTCTTGTTTTCTTCTGCTTTTTATTTATTTTTGATGTTTGCTTTTTGAATTTTACTAGTTCGCTGGATTTTCTTGTCTCAGTATACAGAGCTGAAGAGACTGTCGTTAAAGACTTTTTAAAGTTTGCTGTTTTTTTAACATCAACTCGCCAGGCCTTGCTGTCTTCCAGTGAACATTTCTTAATAAACCTTGATACGGCAACTCAAAAAAAACCAAAACTATTTAATGGGTGCAACTGCACCTACATAATGTCTGAGCCTCACCACCATGATGTGGCCATGGCGCTGCCCCTGCAGCCAGGACTCAGCTGGAAGTCCTCTATGGATGAGTTTCAGTCCGAAAGGTGACCCCATTTAAAAAAATGCTCTAAAATGATTTAAAAAAAAGAAGCTATGACTAGAAAATATGTTCTTGTTGGACTCATTTCACTGACAATTCACAAGAAGGAGGAATTCTCTCCTCAGACAAACTCACTTTCTTCTGTATCGTGTTTCAGAGCTGCAGATAAAAAGCACAAGTTAGATTTGAAGTACTGTATTGTTGCCTGGCAACAGGACTGAAAACCCAGCAGTGTCTGGGGGTCTTGGTTTCTTTTTTAACTTTCTGTTTGTCCTCACACACACTCTGTAATTGTACCCGGCAGTGGGTTTAAAGTGAAGGAAACACCGTGAAATATATTTAAGACTGAGGCTGTTTAGTGGTTAGCACAGTACTTAACACCATCATAATTTATTTAGGAGCTAGTTGTCTCTCATACAAATATTAGATGTGATTGTTCCATTTACAGGGAGAATTTTACAAGCAGACTTTGGCATGTGTTTCCAGAACAATCAGCAAATTCAGTTATGTTTAAATATGGTGTTTGTGAGGAGTGGCTTGCAGTCCAGATGCTCATTCGTCCAGTTGTTTGTTTTGCTCTCCAAGCTAAATGGATGCTGTGGAGTCTGGGGATTTGTGGGGAGGAACAGTACAGATGGACTGACCTTTGACCCTTTGTTCCACTGAATAACTGGTTGATTACTGGATGGCTGATTTGCTTCCAGCAAACGAAATCCTGCACTCTGATGCCATCTAGTGGTGTGCTGCTTTTTTGAGTTCCACTCTCCCACATCATTACACACATAGAAGAATACAGAGCAGCTGCTGATGTGTTTGCATATCTACTATTTTTCACATTGCAGAGTTTCGCTGAATAGTGTGAAGATTCTTATTTCAGTAAAATTTATTTTAACAGTAGAGACAGAGTGAGCGCACGCTTTGCTCTGCCTGTCACAACAGTCTAATACAAAGAGCTTTTCCACTCACAGTGGTAAAGGCATAAACATGGAAACGACAGTCACGATATTCATAATGCGAGAACAAACACAGAGAGCTTCAGCTCGACTGCGTGGGAGTGATCAGCTGCTGCTGCTGCGAGACTCCTGTCCACACAGCTCCTGAGCTGATGAGATAGATAATGCGGTGGAGTCAAGGGGAGGTTATTGAGGTCAAGTCAGCTCAGGCAAAATTCTTCTTGAGGAAATTGATAAGTCCATTGGTGGAGGAGTCGTGGGAGTGGACCTCAGCTGTGTCCTTGAGCTCCGGCTCGATCTTCTTGGCGAGCTGTTTGCCCAGTTCCACTCTTAAGGTCGTGTTGGGTGAGCAGAGAAGACACAGTGAGATGATGTGTTCACTCATGTGTTAATGCAGTTTGGAAAATCAGTAAAAAAATATATAAATATATATAACATTTGCTTATTTGAGCACAGTAGCCCCTGGTGTGCAGAGGGAGAGGAGCTAAAACTACTTGTTACAGGCAGCGGATGAACTGAAGGGCTGCGCCAAGGCCTAGTTTATGATAGACAAGGATTATTCTGAATGTGACTCATGCAAAGCTACTCTAGCAGAGTCCAAGAATATCGGCTTTAAGAATGAAACCTGTGTGTGCTGAAAGAAACAGACTCACCCCCACTGATCAAAGCTGTTGATCTCCCACATCATTCCCTGGACAAAGATCTTGTGCTCATACATTGCTGAATGAATACAACAAGAGAAATGGAAACACGGTGTTTGTTCTTGATTAAATTGAATTTCTGAGACAGCACAATAAAACTGTTCGTGATAAACCTGCTCGCTTGGTTTGGCATCACAGGTACAAACACACTGACTGTTACTATGCAACAGTGCGCAACGTCCTGACTGAACCTCAGCTGGAAATTGCAGCTCTTTGGCTGTTTCAGGAAATTCCCACTGTGTGATCATTACTGCCACTAACTCAAGCCTCGGAATAATTTATAGTTATCATTTATTGTTGTGCAGTGCAGGGTAATTCACCTCAGATATGAATGGGCTGCACTGCACTAAAGAAAACAGCAGAAATTATTTTATAATGGCAGATTCAAATACTGTCGAGTGGCTTACTATAGATAACAGAATCTTACGTTAAATTGAGTTAAAACGTGTTTAAAAGGGCAATAAATATCCAAAAGAATTTTCAATTTGTATGTTACCAATAATAAAATCAACGCTGCAACAAACATTTTCCATAGGCTCTCAGATTTCATTTTAACATCAGTAAGTCATGAAGCATGTTTTTGTGCTTACCTATGAGTGCTCCAAGTGTATATGGAGTCAGTTTCTTGAAGATGATTGAGGTGGTTGGTCTGTTTCCCTGGAATACCTGGATTCATCAAATTGAAATGTTTCAGAATGAAGTCATTGTGCACAAATGTTCATAACAAGGTTTTATGGCTATTTCCATACATGTCACTGGAGGGCACTCTCCCCCTAACACCAGATATTCATGGACTCTTTTGTGGGCTGACTCTGGGTCGTCGTGACCTTTAAAAAGAACTGATTTGGCTGAAAAGTGGCTATTCCAAAGACAATTTACCCATTCACATTTAGACACAGATGTATTAAAGATGTCTAAATGGTACTTAGCTGTCAAGACTTAAGTCTCAAATGGTAAGTGAGTTATTCCAGTTGAAATACCTGCCCAATGCCCAACTCAGATTTACCTAAAAAAGGAAGGATACACTGGGAATTATGCAAACTGTGAGTGTTTTTTTTTTTTTTAGATTAATATTTGAAGTGATGAAGAAAAGGGCATTTCTAGATATTTGTCTGTAATTTTTAAAAATTATTAAAGAATCTGCTTAAGCTAGATCCTTCCCAAAGATTGATTTGGATGCAGAGCAAAAAGTTTTAATTCAGAAAAGAGTGCATAAATTTTCAGAAACTTCCAAAACTATCTTTTGGGCTTGGACGCTGTACAGAAATATAATTATTTAAAAAAAAATCATATTGGGACAAAGAACAACAAGTTTAGTACATGTTTTACAAGTGTGTGTATCTTTGGGTTTTTAATACAAAGATTGATCAGACTGATATTTGATTTTACTACACAGGCTAATACTACAGGATATTTTTTTAAAGATTTTTTTGGCCATAGCGGCTTTATTGACAGTTCTGAGGACAGGAAATGGGGAAAGACATGCAGGCAAATTGGCGACAGGCCAGGAGTCGAACCTGCGCCGCCCACGCCACAACGCGGCATACATGGTCGCCGGCTTCTCCACTAAGCCACCCAGGCGCACCAGGATAGTTTTTTTTTATATTAAATCTTTCATTTCTGAGAAATAGTGCTTTTTGGAAGAGATACATATAAGCTAAAACATCAAAGAAGTCACCCTCTTTTTAAAAATAACGTTAATAAATCTCTTTATTCTCATGGCATGGTCACATCTAACTTTATAAAGCTCCAGTGTGTTTCTGCATACAAGCCTTCAGCGAGCAGTCGGTCTTATTCAAAAACAGAGTACCTCGCAGTTCTTTGATGTTTTCGAGTTTGCAAACGTAATGAGGTGAAAAGGTGTATTTTCAGTTTTAAGCCAAATTTAAACATAAAAAGACGTCTTTTTTTAGATGTCGTTTCACTTTTCCATCAAGCATCTGACACATTTGTGTTCAGCGTCTCTTCACAGAGTTTTTACTCCGACCTGCTGTCTACACCAAGTAGCAATTTGCTTTGTACAAGCAACAAGTTCAGGTTTACATTTGTTGTTGTTGTTACATACTATGAGCAGTGTGGCAGGTTCATTTTCTAAGTCAGACTCTTTTTATTCCCCTTACTTTGTGTGGAAGGATTTTCTCCAGAGCCTCCCCACTCAGGCCGCTTGCTTCCAGCTCCTTCTTGGCCTCCTCGGTGGTCTTACCCTTCATCAGAGCTTCTGTCTGAGCCAGGAAGTTGGCCAATAGGATCTACAGTCAGTTGAAACACGCAGTTTTAAACACAGTGCAGTGTATGTCCTACAGGACTAATATACAGGCAAGTAACTGTCTCTGGAACTCAACTGGAAGAATTCAGCACAATTCTAGAAGATATCCCCTCATTTTTGGGACACATCAATCCCAAATCTCCCAGATCTGTGAACTGTACAAGCACTTTCCTTTCCATCTTATGAAATGATTGAATTAGTACATCTAACATATGTTGGCATAAATTGGATTGACCATTATGAAAAACAGATAATAAATTGAGGTTCGGTGTCCTTCACCTCAGCTCCTTCCTGAGCATTAAGCACATGCTTAATGCTCAGGATTCATTAGAGGTCTCAAGAATACGTTTTGGGATCTGCCTGTAACGTTCCCCTGTTCTCGTGTTCTGCTGTTCAGGGAAAACCGTTTCCTCCATTTTCATGACAAGTAATTTTTCAAGACTGCTCGTCTGGAACACCCAGACACTTCCCAGTGGTCTGAACAGTCAACGTGAGCAGCAATAATATAACAGCAGGTCCTGAGTGCACAGATTCTCCAGTGTCTGTAGAATGCAAAGAAGGACATAGATACAGGGGTGCAGCTTCTCTCAAGCGATGCAGCATATACCTGCTTTATTACAGACAACATTTACAAATATTAAATTGTCTTGTATTTAGGTATGTATATGCTATGACTGGTTTATTCCTAGTGATTTTATTTTGTAACCATAGCTTGTATTCAGTATTCAGATATGCTTATTGGTCAGTCCAAGATTTTTAGATTTTGTACCCTGGATAATTTTCCTTTCAAAGGAACACTCTGGCCCAATTATTCTGGTACCTGTTACATCACCACACATGTTTAGCCTGCAATCATCCACTGCCTGCAATGGACAAAAGTACTGGATCCCCTACAAATCACACCTGCAGGAACTGCTCAGTCATGGAAACCCATGCTGTGAAGCTCCTGGTGCACAGTTTTTGTGCTGATGGTAATCCCAGAGATTTATGCACTGTATTCCTCAGCATTCTGCGACCCTGCTTTGTAACTACACAGTCTGTCATTGCATAGATGAGTTGCTGTGGTTCCTAAAGGCTTCCACTTTGGAATAATTGACTGTGCCAATGAAACCAGAATAACATGTGCTGTGACCTTTGGTAGCGATTCTTCGCAGTGTTTTAATGAATTTTAAATTTGAAGCCCTACCTTTCATACATACTTCAGACATCACGATATCTGTATAATGCATTCTTCTATCATTCTTAACATTCCTGTAGACAGATACATCTCTAACCTTGTGGTGCAGGTTGTCTCTGATGGGATGCTGTGACTGAGCTGGGATCAGGAAGTCACAAGGCACCATTCGAGTTCCTGAAATGAGCACGTTGGGCTGCATTAGTGACAAACTTAAACTTGGAATTCTGGTAACCAGACAGAAATTCGGACAAGGAGTGTTAAAGTCCTTTAGTTCACTAATTACATACAATCCAATTTGATCCTGGACAGGTAACACCTTTCCTTTTTATTTTTACTGTAAATAAGTATACTGAAGAGTTTCACCTGTGTCACATTCTCTTGCAACTGTTGCCAGACAACACAAAGTTATATTTCTTGCATGCTGAGTCACAAGTGATCCATATAGAATACGTGCTCACCAGCCTGAGATGTCTCAGGCCAAGTAAGTGCAATTTCAATGATATATCTCAGATTTCCTCATTCACTGAGCCTCCTCATTACATGCAGATTCAGATTTACAGATCACAGTGGAAAGGTACAGACAACTACACATGCAGAGTTTTTGTAACCAAGCAACAATAATATATTGTGTTTTTATTATTCAAACACCAACATCCAGAAATACTTTTCAGAAATTTCCACTCCCGTGTAGAAGGCTCATGCTGGCATCGCAATACCAGGACTTGCTGTTTTGGGGTAATTTTCTCACTTTGCAAAGCCACCGAGGAGTCCCAGTTGGACATTTTAATGAACTGGTTTTAGTACCCGGGCTGCATGTTTGACACCCCTGGAGTAGACAAACACTGACTGAATCAAATGCATGCTGCTTCTCTCAGGTGGAATTACCTTGATGGATGAGCTGGTAGAAGGCATGCTGTCCATTGGTTCCAGGCTCTCCCCAGACTATTGGCCCAGTGTGGTAGTTCACACGTGTTCCATGGTTAGTAATGTACTTTCCATTAGACTCCATATCACCCTAGATAGCAAACACTCTCAGTGTACAGTAGATGTATCATTCCTGAAGATTATCAAAACCATTGCATGTACTGTACTACATTTTATTTGATGAGAGATGACAGCATCAATCTAACATTACCATACTTGTTTAAATGTTGCACAAAGTCACTTTCTCTTCTGTCATTTGTGAGTAATTTTATCTGTGAAGCCTTAAATTGTGGTTTGGACCACTTCTTTAACAATAGTGATTTTAAGAGGCTTGTAAGCCACGGTGAAGTATGGAGACAGACCTGTTGGAAGTAAGCAGTGAAACGGTGCATGTACTGGTCGTAGGGCAGCATGGCATGAGTCTCAGCGTGGAAAAAGTTGATGTACCAGATGCCCAGCAGAGCCAACAGGACAGGAGCATTCTTATCCAGGGGAGCAGTGCGGAAGTGATTGTCCTGCAGAAGCCAGAGTAAACCTAATTTAACTTCATATTCCCTGTGCTGTTCTTTCCAGAAAAGATCATACAAATAAAATTTCAATATCACGAAGGTGGAGAACTGACACTGTCGACATCTTATTATAGTGTGCTCACCATCCAGTGTGCTCCTGACAGAAGCTTCTCAAAGTTGTCGAAGCCTGTAGATGCACAAGAAAAAGTAAGCGACACAGTAGATTTTTCAACAGTGTGAACAGCACCGAGCTGGCTGGCCCACCACTCTCATGCAAACTTTAATATAAAAGCAACTACTGCATGGATTGCCATAAGTTTTGTATGAGAATTTATGATCAACACTAGATGAATTTTAATGTTGATTTCTGAGTAGCCCCTTCAAGCAGTTCGCATGTATGTTTTCATAAATGTTTCGGCAATGATTTTACACTCTAATAACTTTGGTGATTCAAGTTTACTTTAAAGCCCCAGAGAGCTGCCAGGACGTCTGTGGGCTCTTAGTTCCGCTACATGTATTATCATAGCATCTTTGATGTTAGAAGTATAACGATAAATCTGTTGATAAAAATACAGAAGTGTGTGTGTTTTTACTGTACATACCAATATGCAGAGCAATAGCCATTCCAATTGCGGACCACAGGGAGAAACGACCACCTACCCACTACAAGAAAAAACACTGTGATTTTAATGAAATTTGAATGATTCTGTAATTAAAATATGCCACATTTTATCTTTATATCTTATATAAGTATTTTAAGTCTTTAATAAGGCTTTAATCTTTTCTAAGCCAAATTCAGTTTTGCTCAATATTAATTTAATCTCTTTATAATCTTATTGGTGCAACTCTGCAGAACAGCCCCGGTTTTCATGTGGCCCCTTGGGAAAATTAATTGCCCATCCTTTACATATGCAACCATTTTCTCCTGACATAAAGGGCATATTATAGCTGTTACCTTTAAAAGACCAACAATGTAACTAAATGCAGCTCTCTGACCTTTGATGCAACTCAGCCTTTACAGTAACCTCTACAAGAGAAGGTCACTACCAATAATAACTGCGTCTGAAGAGAGAGGCTTCTGATTACCCGGCAGCTGCTGTTCAGAGTCTGTCCCACCTACTTCACAGGTCAAAAGTCTAGTTTATTTATAGCTGCTGCTCACGGCCACTGGCACAGTGTGGACATGAAAAACCTGAATGCAGAATGTGTTTTAAGGCTTGAAGGGCACTCACGTCCCAGAACTCAAACATATTCTCCGTGTCGATGCCGAAGTCTTTCACTTTGGGCTAAAGTGGGGAGAGAAAAACAGGACCATTAGGAATAGGAAGTCGAGATGCAGGGAGACGCTTATTTAACCTGAAAAGGTTTGGTACAACTTACACCATTGGTGGAAAGAGCCACAAAGTGCTTAGCGACAGCAGCGTTCTGTTGAAACACAATTTATTGTTAAGAAAAATGTCTAGTACTGAAATAGTTCTGTGTAGGATTGCTGGATGCTCACATCTTTGGCATGTTCAAGGAACCATGCTTTGGCCGACTCAGCATTTGTAATTGTCTCTTGGGTGGTGAATGTCTGCAAAAGAAATACATAGAAAATCATGTGGTAACTTATAAGGAACTTTAAGAATTATATGAGGTAAAACTAAATTTTATCACTATTGTGATATGTCTTTTGTCTCTCTCCTCAGCCCTAACCAGTCACAGCAGATGACTGTCCCCCCCTTAGCCTGGTTCTGTTTCTTCCTGTTAAAAGCGAGTTTTTCCTTCCCACTGTTGCCAAGTGCTTGCTCATAGGGTCTTTACCTTACAATATAAAGCACCTCGAGGTGACTGTTTGTTGTGATTTGGCGCTATATAAATAAAATTGAATTGAAATGAATAACTGTGGTATAAAAGTCCTGTAAAAGCTATAAGGGCCTTGACTCCATTGACTCACTTGATTAATCTCAATTAATGACATTTTCCAGTCATAGCTGATCAATGTATCACAGGCACATTTTACATGTTTTCATTACTACATTTAAGCTTTTTTTCACAAATAAAAATTTTAACCATTATAAGTAAAACTCTGCATAACCATCTCACAGACGTATCTTAGTGTACAGCTACTTTCAGCACTGCTTCAATCTCCAATACGAACAATCTGTCTTTATTAATTGGCCACATGCCACAGGCTTTTAAGATGGCAGTAATCAAACTGCTACTTTAAAAGCCATCACTTGACCCAACTATCTTAGCTAATTAGAGGCCAATCCCCAACCTTCCCATTATCTCAAAAATCCTTGAAAGCATAGTTGATCACCTGTGTGGTTTTTACTTTACAATATAAAGCACTATATAAATAAAAATTAATTGAATTGAGTTGGCTGTTTCCTTCTATTGTGAGATATACCTCATCTCTTTGTGAACAATCTACCTTGGATGCAATAATGAAGAGGGTTGTCTCAGCGTTGAGCTGTGCCAGGGTTTTGGCGATGTGGGTTCCATCAATATTGGACACGAACCACACACGAGGTCCATTCTTTGAGTACGGCTTCAGGGCTTCGGTCACCATCAGGGGGCCCTGCAGGACATAGCAAACATATTCAGAATTGAACAAGCAATCCCTATTTGTATTCATAAAAAATCTGCAGATTAGCTTGACAGATCTTATTAGAAAATCTACGTACAAGATCAGATCCTCCAATTCCAACATTAACGACATCAGTGATGCTCTTTCCTGTGTAGCCCTTCCACTCACCGCTGCGGACTTTCTGCAACACATTATCAGCATTGTCTTTGTTGGTCTACAAACTGTTGACAGCTGCATCAAAAATTCACGAGCAGAGCTACAAAACTGATACAGTGAATTGTTCAAACTGTGGTGTGGCAAAGCTTTTGTTGTGATTTTGTGCCTTACTATTGGTTTCACTCACATGACAGAAACCCTTCATCTTTTCCAGAACCTTATTAACGTCTGGCATTACATCCTTGCCATCAACCACGACGGGAGTGTTGGAACGGTTCCTCAGAGCCACATGGAGCACAGCACGGCCCTTCATTTCCACAGCACCAGGAGACAAATGTTAATATGCACAGAAACTTGCAATCAGCATTGTAGCACTGGGTATTATTCTGGCTGCTTCCATTATTTGTGAAAGAGAAGTAAAGGCTTTTTCAGCTTGCATTTACTGTATACAGTGTTAATTTTTAAAATAAATAAAAGCAAGAGTGATTGAAGTTATGGCTGATCAACAATGAGCACCTCAGTGAAGTTGATCTTCTCTCCAGTAAACATCCTCTCTCTGGCAGCCTCAATGCCTCTTGACTTGGCCTAAAGAAACAATAAATATTAGTGCCATGTCAGTACACAGCTGATGAACAAATCCCCGCTTGCTGCTTGATGGAGGAACTGATCGGCTGGTTGTTTGGGAATTGTAATAAACATGTCAAACGCCACAGATCATTCAAGGGGAATTTAAATTACCATGTCAACCAACAATTTCATAACTTCCTCTGTGATGAGATTTTTGGAGTAATCCAGAAGAATATCTCCATCCTCAGTTTTCAGTGTGAGGCTGTTGGAGATAAGTATAAGTGTCAGTATCCAAACAAGAAGTATTACTCTGTCATTGTGTCAAGGTTTGATGTGCATGTCATAAAGCCATGCAGATCATTTTTATGTGAACATGTTTGCCAACAGATGACTGAACAAAGTGAACACTAACTTATTAAATACATCAAACACATCTACATGTACATGCATCCTGTTCTGTGCAAATAAATGTTTTAAAATGATGTATACTGTACCTGAGCTTGCTGAATCTCTCCTTGTCAGCCTCAAACATGTGCCTCAGGTTGAGGCCCAGGGCGTGGGCTGTGTACCACTCCTGCAGCTTTTGAAAGTTGGGGTCCTGAGTGAGTCCCATGCTGTCCAGAGAGGGGGGCTTGCTGTGCTCCACAACTGTCCTGGCTTAATGTGACTGAGCAGGTCAGAGGGAAAGCTTTTTGAAGGGCACCCAGTCCAGATCTAAACTCGCCCCGCCTACTACAGACACATAATATCCACAGTCGGAGCATGTCATACTTCCTTCCCCACTGTTCTGCAGGGTTACAGTGCATGTAGTTCACTGTTACCCACAGGCCAGGCAGTGTATTCTGCCTTTTATTATATTCTGTTATGTACTGTTACACTAGTGGATATTCAAACTGAACATGGGAAACGTTTAAAATAATAAGGTTAATGAATTATATATTGACTGTGGGCCTCCATTTTCAGACACATTTCTTTTCTCTTGGATCTGTAAAATGTCCTTGAGAGTGGACATCCCTAATATGGTCATGTCAGGCGCACTGCACTGGCTATGAGCACAGGAACTTCATCCACCTACTTTCCAAACCTTCTATTTGTGAGGGGAAGCCAATCAGAAATAAGGGAGTGTGCGCTTAAAATTAAGAGGGGTTGCATCAAACCAAGTGTAAACTGAGGGGTTGCATCAATTCCCAAGATAAATAAGGAGTACGGACTCTTTGAATAATCCTAAGCTACTTTAGAGTCTGCACTTCAATATGTTGCACTAAAATTCATACATAGGCATATTTTCTTGTTATTAGCTGTGGCTTATTTTGCATTACTGTTCTAGAGAGGGTAAAAATTTTATTTCAGCAGTAATGAAGCACAAGTTCTTCTTAATGACTAACAAAGGGTCAAAATCCTACTTATATTGCACTATTTATAGGATCCATCCATCCATCCATCCATTTTCTTACACTGACTGGGGCCCTGGACAGGTTGCCAGTCTGTCACAGGGTTTACACAAAGAGAAAGGCAACCATTTATGCTCAGATAGTTTATAGTAAATATGTGTACCCTAATGCAAAGTGTTGTATGATTCCAATATATGGACATTTTATTTTAAAACACATAGAAATGATTTTAGGTGATACTCGGTGCAAATTGTGGCTTCTCTTTAAATATCTAATTGTAAAAGCTGAAACCCTTTCAGAGCTCTTGCAGTGTGGGCTGTATGAGGGCTGTATTCTTCAACAACTGTACAGGTGTCTGGAATGTGGAAGGTTACATCATTAAACGACAAGCCCTTGCAGTATGTGGACCTTGGCACCCCCAAGTGTTCATTTTTTAAACATGAAGCATAGGATGTAATATTATCTAGCACACATTAGAGGGCGAGAAAACCTTTGCAAGCAGCATACAGGTATTGCGCTGGGTTTTATTTTGTTTCTGTTATTTAGTAATCTTTTTCCCTCGTAGTCACGAGATTCTTCTACAATTGAAGGAAAAGCTTGATTTTTTGATAGCTCACTATGTGTATACTCTTTCACTTGAATAAGAAGGTTTCCCTGCTTTCTTAATTATTAGTTTTGATCTCTACCATATTTACTGTCTGCCTTTTTAACTCCATACCTTTTCAAAATGAGAAATTATAAGAAACACTTTTGGAATTTTAGGTTTTGAAAATGAATAAATAAAACAATAAGCTGACACAATGGTGTTTAAACAAGGGTTAGTACTGTATAGACCAAAATCAGTTACGCTGCGACGGTTTTATTGTGAAAGTCTCGGCGGAAGTGTGAGATTATTGATCTGGTATTGACTGTGGTCACACAGACAGGGAATTCGCTGTCAAGAGGGTGGATGCCTAGAGCTGGTGAGCGATGCTTTGATTAACTTAACGCGTACTGTAACATTTTTCTTGTGTTTAACCGGAGCTTGTTTCATCTTGGCCAAGGTAGCCCCGGCTGTTGTAAGCATGTGGCGGAGCAGCTTAGGTTAGCTGGTGCTTTCTAGCAGCGCTTACAATCGTGTCGCAGAGAGCTAGCTGGGTAGCTATCGCTAGCTCGCCTAGCTATGTAGCTAGCCTGATTAGTACAGATGCGTCCATTATCGGACGCACCTTAATGTGACGTGCTTATTTTTGTTAGTCGTCATAACTGAAGCATTGCAGCTCCGTAACCGCTGGTAATTTTTTCAGGGAGCGCTACAATATTACATGACATATTTGTCCAGCTGCAGACTTGTATGTACACAAGCCCAGTTTCATGTGTGCTGATGAAGCGCATCCGCCTAGGCTAACGAAAGAGGAGCGGCTGGTCGGCGCTGTCGTTTGTCTCTGTTAACTCTGCCCTGTGTTTATATCCGTGGACGACGCTTCAGATTTGATCGGCGTCTTGACACACTTACGTGCCACAATGTGGTAATAAGCTTTAAGCTTTAGCAACGACCTGGTTTGACTGCGTGTCCGATAACGGACCTGGGCGTTCTCGATTTGAAGTTACGCGCTGCAGTCGGTAATCATTCGCTGCACAAAGATGGAATGCAGGCTAACGTTAGAGACAAGCTGGCGACACGGACGTTATTTACGGTTCCTGTGACGATATGGTTGTTTCTGTACTCCGGCTTGTTAGCTAACAAGCGAGCGAGTGACTGCTTCTGTGTGGCAGGGGGTTGAGTGTCAAAGACCGGGGAAAGCAGGAGAGCCAGCGTGCTTGCTCGCTCGTTGGGCACCCACCGGCGGTGGCATTTTTTCCGTCACTCGCTTTTCTAGCGTTTGGCGTGTTGATGCCGCGAAAGCCTTTCTGGCGACACTGCATTTAAGGCGTTAAAAGGCCATATTAATAGCTGCGACAGAGTGCTCCTGTGACTTGGGCTATGTCATCCCGGAGAGTTTCGATGAAACCGGCTAACTGCGCTTGCGGGGACACTGTTACACCTTCCTGCTAAATAGTGACCGTGTTTGATAATAAATCCCTTAGGAAACTATCAAGTTAGTTGGTTTTCTTCCCTACTGGGGTTTCGAGATTAAGTAGCAAACTGTTGTAATAATAGCCCCAGAGTAGCCGTGTTATGTTTAATGACACGCAGAGAGTAACAGTACTACTATAGAGGTGTTGAAATCATATCCTCAGACATGCATTTAGGGCTTTTATGGTATTATTATGAATCTCGCCACCTGGACTACATTAATTTTTATATATTGACGTTAAAGAATTGTACTATAACCACAGCAGAAACTTGCACAACCTCAGTGATGTTGGTATCTTTATATAGTCTCTACAGTACAGAGATCTGTGGAGTTGCATTAATAAATAACGTTGCCCCACTTCTTTGAAGGGTTTTAGGCATCTACTGTCTAGGCCGATGTCTTTTGAGATCCTGTGGATGTGCTTTCAATTAAATTACATGCTGTCCCTAGTAGTGATCATATCTTTATAATTTGCGATGTCTGTGCACCTATTGGTTATTCATACCTGCAAGGTTTGCCATAAGCAGCCACTCAAATGATGGCTGATGAAAATGCTGCCATTACATGATTAATATTTTCCTGCTTATTAGGTAATAGGGTTATGCAGTTAATTGAATTTTAACTACAATTTATAACTTCCGATAGCTTTATAAAATAAGATAATTTAGATAAAATCCAGTTTAATGTTCTTGTTCTTTCAGAAGCCTAAATTAATTCCCTGTCAAGCAGTGGTAGGTTTAGTTCACATCAGTTGAATTATAATTTAAGTTCATCAACATAAACTCAATTAACTTATTTTCTTAAATTTGATTTAAAACCAATTAGTTATTTGTTGTTTTTAGTGGCATTGTTGACCTTAAAGCACCATTTCTTGTAATATGGTGCAAGAGGTGAATTAGATTTGAATTTGCTGTCTTCCAAAGTAAAAAAAAAAGTTAACATTGAGAAATCCTGTAAAAGGTTATGATCTTTCAAAAAATTTTCACTCAGATGAGTGCATGTTTGTCAGTGATTTTGAATGTTTGTACAGTTGTTACATTAAAATGGGTATTCGTGGTAAAGTCAGCACCTTCTTTTTGTGGAGTTTTGCATACTTGTATAACTGTCATTAAACAACCCTGAACCTATGTGTTGACATCTGCCACAGCTGTGTCTCTGTGGAAATGCATGCTTTGCACTGCAAAATTCCTGTCTCTGTTTAAACTCACTCCCTTGAATAGCTTCTGTACCTGAATGGCCACCATAGCTGGTGGACTAGTTCTGAGGCTCCAGTTGTTTTCATTCCTTTATTTGTCATCAGTGTTTGTCAACATGTGACGCATATGACCAGGAGTAGCATTTGTTTCCTCAGTCAAACATTAAATCCGGATGCATGTGTGAGGAAGTCAACAGTCACAAGATTACTGTTTGCGCTTGCCTCGGGTGGAGTGCGGGCACTTCATAAGCCTGAATGATATTTCCTTAAACAAAGGAGTTTTATAGTGATTCAGTCACGGTGCCAGTTTAGATTTGTGAAATGCAGTGCTGGGGCTTCTTCCTTAAAATGTTGTAGGTGGTGTTGTAGTGCCATTTTGCCACACTCAAAGGTAAGCTTTCATCATGTCAGAGGTGTGTGCCAAGTTTCATGATGTTTTAAGTTTTCCCCGTGCCTCCACAACAGCTTCCTGTTTCATGTTGAATCACCATGCCTCACTACCTCAGTGACCTCCATCCATCCATCCATCTTCATCCGCTTATCCGGGGCCGGGTCGCGGGGGCAGCAGCCTAAGCAGAGAAGCCCAGACCTCCCTCTCCCCAGCCACCTCCACCAGCTCCTCCGGAGGGACTCCAAGGCGTTCCCAGGCCAGCCGAGAGATATAATCTCTCCAGCGTGTCCTGGGTCTGCCCCGGGGCCGCCTTCCGGTAGGACATGCCCGGAACACCTCACCCACAAGGCGCCCAGGAGGCATCCTGTTCAGATGCCCGAACCACCTCAACTGGCTCCTTTCGATGTGGAGTGACCTCAGTGACCTCACCCCCAGTAATGGGCGAGCCATCTCCTTCGTCCCCAGACTCTGCTTCCACTACAGCAGGCGTGTCAGTGGGATTAAGGAGGTCCTCAAAGTATTCCTTCCCACCGCCTGACAATAGCCTCAGTTGAAGTCAGCAGCGCCCCACCCCCACTATAGACCGTGTGAGTA
>VOQJ01042824.1:8406-38586 GCA_015052665.1 Apistogramma diplotaenia
AAATTCTTTTCCCCCCTTGGGAAAAACCCCTGCAAAATAACACAAGAGCAAAAAAAAAAAAAACCTCACTAAAATCCAATAAATAAAATAAAAACCACAGAGAATTTTACCTCGACAATAAAACTATAAACATTAAACGGCATAAAAAACAAATACTTAAAAGGAATTAGAAATACACTCATCTGATTGGATGAGTTGGCAAGGAAACGTATAGTAGGTAGATTGTGTAACTGACAAATAAAGTTATTGAGTCTGACTGATACAGGATTTTTAAGACCAATACCAACCCTGATATCTGGTTACTGAAAAATCTGATATTCTGATATTTCAGACACATGAAACATAAACACAATAAATCAAACATTTGTTATGTGTAGTTATTTATTTATTTGTTTAGGCTCTGCCCGACTGCTCAGATCAGCTGGTTGCGTTGCCTACAGGGACACTGCAGATTGCCCTCCGGTGTGCAAACTATGAAACATCAACGCCCACAACATGGCTGAAGTGTCCTAAAAAATAATCTCTAATTTTAACCAAGTGCTGTTATTACATAAGCCTAAATATAACTTAAATTATTAAAAAACAAAAGTCATGTTGTGTTGGCAGAGCAGGCAAACAGACTCGCATTGTTTCAGTAGGGAAACAAACAATAATCTGCTTTGCAACACCAGGCACAATCATGGCCTGATTCCATGCTGCACATGGCACGAGTAGGTTTTCACACAACAGCAGGAGGTCACCTTGCTGAGGAGCTGTAAATGAACACTGGTCCTTAGCAGCTCCTCATCAAAAAAACTAAGCGTAGCTCCGATACTTCTGCACCAAAAATTTAAAATGATACGTACGGCAAAATCTGCCGTTAACTATCGTATTGTTGTTTTGTGGAGACCATTTGGTCGAAAGACTGCCGTAAAAACCTAAGTTCATTAATAAATATATTGCATCTCTGTGGCTTTGTTGCATTAATGGTTGCATTGTGTTTTGCAAATTGTCTGCAGATCTCGCTCTACCCTCAAAGTAACATAGTAAGATATGAAAGATAAATCCTGATTTTACACTCTGGACTTCAGCATATTGAGGAATCATTATCAGTAACGCACAAGACCAATTGGTGATCTCTGGAAGAAATATGCTTTTCTTTTGATCTCCAGGAAGCCATTATCATATGTTTTACATCTATATTTCATGAAAAACCTGCTGCCAGGGGAATCTGTAATACTGTCTGAGATGCAACACTGTAGAACAAGTGTTATTACACTCTGGCATAAATCGATGGATACCCAGAGCGCATCAATATTATAATAACTTGTCTACAGCCATTTTAAGCTCATACATTAAAGAGCCGTTGTTATTTGATGGTGTAGATGTGCATCATATTGGAAATGTGACAGATTTCAAAATAGATTTAGGATGGGAAACTAAAAAAAAACATCATATGCTATATGCGTGGGAGAGCAGGTGCGTTATGTCTGACCATAAACAAGCGCAATAATGGGCAGAACAATCGTCTATAAACCACGAGGCCGGTCCCCCAGAGTTCAGCACCATGGAAAGCAAGCCTGCCTTGTTCTCTTACAGTGGGGGCATCGTTCATATGAGTAAATACGCACAGTTGAGTCTGCTGTGCTATTTAAGCTGACACAACACAAAACAGCTACAGAAAGTTAAACACTGACTGTCACGTTCGGTTGAAGGTGTACTCTAACAGATGGGGAGGCTGCAGTCATGATCTTCTTCTAGCTTCAATAAAGAAGTGAGACTTGCTGTATGTGATGTATTCTGCTGGAATGATTTGTATGCCCAAATGTGTTGAGAGGTTTCCTGTACTCCAAAGGTACTGCTCTGAGGTCAGCTGAATAAAAGATGGGGGTAGGCGCTGGGTTTCTGGGTAATCTGGGTTTCAATGCTAGTAGCGACTTTTAAAATGGACAAATCAAGTAGAATTTTTTGCTCAGTTTTGATTATGTGTCGGGTTATCCATATGTACTGTTTATATATATTCTCTCTAATTAATTGATTGTGAAATTTGACAAAACAAATCCAACATGACGTTCAAAAGTGTAGCAATATTCTATTGAGCACAATGCAACAGGAGGGTCTGTCAATAACTAACTGCTGCACCTTTTAGAAGAGGGATTTGCATTCTCGTAGAGATGAGGATTATGGTGATTCAGGCAGGGCACTGATCAGTATCAGCCGTGGCTTTCAGTCACCCATCAGATTAAAAACAAGGTCATGTGACAAGTTTATACGTCCGCTCTTGAGACTGTTCACTTGTTCTCGTCTGTCGTAGTTGGTACACCAGAGAGGCTCTGCCATGCTGCTTGGCTTCATCATCATTAGCACAATAATGCAGAGAAGTGTTCGAAGAGGGCATCTGGACTTCTATTTTTAATAAACTGCACTGAATCCTTTGATAAAAGTTTTTGACTGAAGTACCTGAGATGTTGTAAGGGTTCATATGAACTCAGTAGGCTGCATTGATGTCCAACACTTTCAAGTGATTTGTCAAGATGAAATTGACGATCATACATCGCCTCCAAAATACAGCAGACAATGTGTTAGATATTGCTTTTATGCACTCCATCATCTTGCCTCCTTATTTTCTATTTGTTGATTAATTTATTTTCATTTGTTAAGGAAGGCATAACGTTAGTAATGCAAGCGGAATATTCCACTCAAATTAAAATGATCATCAAGGTCAGCCATTGTTCTTCTGGTAAAACAATGGTATCCCGTCACAATGCAGGCGGAGCAGAGAGCGAGGGAGAGGGTGTGCCGAAAGCAGCAGCAAGAGGGGGGGACACGCTCCAGAGATGCAGACCATCAGGTGAACGACTGGATGGTGAACTGTAATGCAGATTTAAGTGTTTTAATCTACCTAAATTACTTATGAATCACTGTGTACAGTAGAATTCCTAGCATGGGCAGCACGTTAGCAGGACAGCAACACGTGACTTAATGAGGCACTGCATTTAATTGTAGCTCAGCCAGCATTTTGGAAGCACTGAAACCTCATTGATAATCTCTGTAGTTATGCATCAAAATACAGGAAAAAGCTGCCCAAAGTGTTAAAAAAGAGCACATACATAGAATTTTGGCAGTATTTTTTACAGCTAACATAAGTCTTTACACCAACCTGAGCGGGATAGTGCATCTAGTGATTTAATTAAAAAAAAGAAATACAATAAATAAATAATGACAAGCGCCTTGTAGGATGATATTTTTGTACAAGGCTTCAACAGAGACTACCTCAATGTTTAGTTATTTAAATGCTGAATATAGTGCATGATGTAGCTGAAAGACTGAGATTCAAATTAAACTGAAATAGGATAGTGGCAGCGGGGACTGTGTGTGTGTGTGTGTGTGCATTTTCAATCACTGCATCAATTTTTACTAACTTCCCAGATTATGACTTCAACTTTATTTTGGGCTACCGTGATGCCGTGATTGAAGTGCCAACACCTGACATGAATCACGTCCTCTTGTGTACTTTACACTGAGCAACTGTTCAATCCTGCAGCACCGGCACAAAGCAGGTGGGGACATGCTTATCTACAGTTCCTTTACCACCATATTTCACACTTGTCTTCAGCGTCCTTCGCTGTATTCCAAGCCGATGAAACCAGCGTTTGCTAATGTTGTGAAGCAGCTATCAAATACCCATTGAAAAAGTAGAAACTGACATTTTGAATAATAGCAAATGGGCTGCCATCCTAATAAAAAGTATCATGTAGCCTACATGTCAAATGAGTCTCATTCATGTCAACACTGCCCACAGCTTTTTAAAGAGGAACAGCTCTATAATAATTGTGGTGCTCACTGACAGACTGCTTGAAAGAAATATTTATTATAATATTATTTTTTAAAGAATACATGTCATTTTTGAATGTCAGCTCATGTTTCTACACCACTGCAAAAAAAAAAATGCTACAGCTGCTTAATGGATCATGCCTTATGAATTGAAGGGTGGAT
Source organism: Apistogramma diplotaenia (assembly GCA_015052665.1). NCBI lineage: Eukaryota > Metazoa > Chordata > Actinopteri > Cichliformes > Cichlidae > Apistogramma > Apistogramma diplotaenia. Next base: position 12,382 of record VOQJ01042824.1, read on the forward strand.
CTTTGTGATTCAGGAAAGGTCACATGTCCCTTTTTAATGGGTTTTTGCTTCTGCCACTAATAAAAGACACATTAACTTGGCAGATATTTGAATGGGTTTTGGTGTGATATTCTTCTTGGACCACACTTATCCTGGCTTATCTTATGGATCATTGTTCTGTGATGATGTTCAGAGGAGGTTGCACAAGATGGTTACCATGGCATTTGCACAGGCGTTTCTCCAGCTTTACTTTGCTCTGAGATAATGGGTCAGGTCAAGCTATTCTACTGCCTCTCTTCTGTGTGGTCGTGATATGACTGAGCGCTGGGTCATCTTAACCTCCCTTTTCTCCGACTTGACATCTTCACGTGGAAATTAAAATCTCAGAGCCTCCGTTACAGCAGTTACAGGTTTAAATCCAGCATACAGTAAATGTTTTATGTAAAGATGGTCTAGCATGGTTAGAAATTTGGCTGGGAGGATAGTAATGATAGTGTTAAAAACTCTAAAAGAAAGAAGTGATGTCCTGTGTGCAGCTTCATGGACAGCTAGTCAGTGGTATTAAGTGTACTGCATCAGTGACTAGAGGTCACATCTAATCCAAAAGTTCATTCCAACAAAAATCACAGATTTGTGAAGAAAGTTCTTGATAAAACTCAAATTGCTCAGCTCAGTCCCCACACTGTAAATGTAAATGGCATAAGCACTCATTCGTGAACCCTTGATAAACACTTTCTGAAAGTGAACAATGCCAAAGACTCATGCCGTGGGAGCGTTGAACCCAAGAAGTATGCTAGAAAATATAAATATTAAAATAATAGCATGTTAACTCTGCCACATGTTATGGGGATGCCACATAGAGCTATGCCATAATTTATATTTCCATTTTTGTGTCCTTCGTGTGTTGCACAAATGACATCAGTTAAAGTGTGCATTACTCCACACAAAATAGCCTTAGGTAAATGGACTGGCTCTTACATAGTGCTTGTTTACTCTACCTGAGCACTCAAAGCACTTTAAACAACATATCTAATTCGCATACACATTCATACAAGCACTTTTTCCCCCGACGCCTAAGTGCTTTCTATCTAATATTCACTCTCCGATGGATGCAACAGAAGCAGCTCTGTATCTTGCCCGAGGATACTTTGACATGCAGACCGGAGCAGCCAGGGATCGAACTACCAACCTTCCAATTAAAAAAATGGCCTGCTCTACTGTACTTCCTGAGCCACAGCTCACCACCCTTGTGGTGTTTCACAACAGAATAGGACTCTAGCATTCAATCTAATGGTCAAATGTTCTCTTGCTTAAAACACCACATTGACTTTGCCATAACCCAAGACAAAGTTTGTCTAGGACGTCTGAATCTCTTCCACCTTTCCTTCAAGTCACAGCTCTGAGCACTTTGAATACAACTGGATTATAGCAGAATATGCAATTCCATTATGAAATATAATATTTTTGCACATTGCTTTATTCCTATGAGACCCCATATTTATTAGGGCTTTCCCCCCCCCAGTGTGCGATAGCAACATAATGACACAGTACACGTGTGATATCTTTAGTTTAAGTCATTTTTTAAAATGTAAAATTTTGAATTATACTGAACCAAATGCAGTGCAGTGAATGTAAGATTATGTGTATGAGAGATACTGTAGTAAATGAAGGAACAAATGGCACTTCAATTTACCATCACTTTTTTACCTCAGTCTTATAACTACAGACCCATAAACCATACAACAGCTTGCAAGGTCAGGATGCTAACATGCATGAGCCAGTTCACCAGCTGCCATGTTCTACATAGTACCTGTTCTTTCAATGCAGAGGCATCAGTTAGCAGCAGTCACACAGCACTGATGAGGAAACTGTTTTCTTATCCTTGCTTTAACCCCAAATGAAACTGTGCAACCGAGGGAAAATATTCAGAGTTTTTCCTGTAAAACGCTGGGCTGTGACGATGGAAACAAGCACTGATCTGCGACAAGGTTGCGTCCTACACAACAAAAACATCTATATAAGCAACTCAACAGCTGTGCTGTTGCAGGAAATCTGTGATTTTATGAGAGGAGAGAGAATATTAAATTGAACACTTCTGAGCACTTCACCTTCCTCACCGAAACATACTTCATTAAACATTAAGACTTAACACGTTTTGTTCTGGATTGTAAGTCCCCACCTTGTGTTCTCATTCAATCCATTAGGCAGCCATTCTTTCTTTTTCTTCCCTTTAATCTTCACTTTCAGGCCATTTTCTCCCTCGAAACCAACTGACACTGAGCTCGCCACAGTATTAACTTTATTGGCCCTTAACCGTCGTTTATTGGATATAGTGCTCTGGGAATGGTAGCAATCGCCATGTGTTCTTGGAGAGTCACAAAAAAAAGACAGAAAATTGGTTTCAAAAGGTAAAGCACAAATATTACCTGCTCTGTGTGTGTGTGTGTGTGTGTGTATGATTACATTAGCTACCATATCAAGTTATGAACTTGGAAGGACCATGGTTTTAATGATTCCCTTGATGCATTTAAATGGCGGATCTTTTGGATTTATAATTATTTTTGCCAAACTGTAGCGTGCTATTTTTTTGTCTGATGTTTAGTGAAACAATTCTCCCTAAAAATGTAAAACCCAACCAAGTTTTACAAGTCTTCAGCTTCCTTCTGTTGTATTTGAGTAAGTCCCCCCATGCCAGTGCTGAAGCTCACGTTATTCCAGCCTAAGAAAGCAATCAGGGCTATTTGAACAGCACCCCAACAAGAGTAATACGAAATTCTTCAAAAGTCTACAAAACCACTTTATTGGTTTTCTGATGGATTTTAAATGTCACTTCTCCGTAGCTACAGGCCCCATATCTGTGAGCGAGAGAGGGGAAAAAAAACAACACATCCACTCCTTTAAAAATGAAAATACACCATTTCTCATCCATGACCTGTCAGAACAGAGGTCTTGTTGTCTGCCATTAACTGAGCACTACCCAACCACCGCTGAATATTAATGGAGCCTTCCCTGGATCATCAGTGTGTGTGCATTTAATTCACAATCCTATCTGCATCTTCTAGGGCACAGGCTTTTTGTGGCTGCCTGTGTGTGAGTGTGTGCGCGTGTGTGCGTTTGTGCATGCTGTGTGTGTCTCAGAGCTGTTGTGAATTTGTTCATTAGAGAAGTCTTGAGTTCAAGGCCTGTCACACACACTGCTTGAGATTAGTTACCTTGCTGCACAGAAGCATGCGCGTCTAATTAAGCTGTCATCAATAAGTGTAATAAAAGGGATTATCAGAAATAATCTATACCTTCGCAATCAAGGGGATCGGGAGCCCAGCTGAGAAGAGCAGCCGGTCTGATTGACGGTCCCCATGCACGATGAGCTGATTCCAATTAAATTACAGCGATATCTTCCCGTTAGCGGAGCGGTTCAAACGACTTGGATACACAAAGTGGAATGATCATGTTCAGATGCGATAGCTTATCAACAGGCAAGGCCAATCGAAGGCTCCCACTCAAAGGAAGAAAATGTGTGCTATAGCAACAAAGTGGCTCGAGGATTTACATTGGAATCTCATTCCTCAGTATTGACAGTGCGTCAAGATGGGCAACGTGCGCAATGTGCGAAGTCACCAAACATATTGCGCACACATGAAGCCCATGATAGACAGAAAAGCTCTAGTCACGTTTAGGTGGTGGTGGTGAACATATGGCTTACCTAAAAGACGCGATGCAAGCACCGGAATTAAGACGAAGGAGATGATGATGATGATGATGGCCCGTCCATCTAAGCACGGTTCTTCTTTTCTATCCTGTGTGTCGATGATCTCCTAACTAGGCCATTTCTTCCCGGCTCGCAATTATTTCTCAGGAGAGCAACGCGTCGCAGGCTTTCGCACATCAGTACACCTTCTCAGTGTCCGTCTTTCTCCGGCTTTTCCAAAAAAAGCACACCTCATACTGCCCCCCTCCTCCTCTCATCCCTCTATGACAACACCCTGCTCTGTTCCTTATCCACAGATATTTGACTTTGATCAGGTTGGGATGCAGCAGCGAGTCCGTCTCAAACGAGAGAGAGAGAAAAAACGAACTCACAGAAAAATAAATGCGTAACGCTATAGCGTCAGGACTCGCGCGTCGCTTCAAAAGTCAACGCAGTGATCTGTCCTCTTTCCCCCATTTGCTCGCGCTGATAATAATCCACGGTGTCTGCCCCGCTGCGCCGAAAGGCCCTTTAAAATACAGGTTGACTGACTTAAAATATGAAATAGCGCTCTGAAGACACCCCACGAAATCAGGTGTCCAATCTCTTCTTTGCGCGCTTGCGTGATGCGCGCTCTCTCTCTTCACTTGGTGTCTGATGCTAGAAGAGAAAACGGGCTCAGCCTGAGAAACGGAGGCAGGCTCCTCCGATTAGCCTTCATGGTTTTCGGACAGCACCTGAAGTGCTGTAAATATAAGGATGATGCGGTGGTATTATTTTGAAGCTCGAAGTCTGCACGGAGCGAGAGTCCGCTGCTTTTGCCTCCCTCTCTCCCTCAGTGCGGTCTCATCGACTCTCGCGCAATATTTCAGTCTCACAGCTAGTTGTCATGACGAGGAGGAGCGACGCATAATTCAGCGAGCAGGCGCTCGATCTGCTGAAATACTCCCGTGGAAAACATCTGCATTTCTAACACTGTTTGCTTTGAGTGTTTATAGGTGACGATCTCTACGAAGCTGACGTCAGAGTCTTGTTTTTATTTTTGGAAATATATTTATTTACTTTTTGGCGCCGGGCAGTGGTAAATTATGACATATTATGAAACATGATAATATATAAATTCACCAATACTAATAATAAATGCTTACCTATAATTTCTGTTCATTTAAAGGCTGGTTCCTGCTTCAGCATATCATTTAAGGAAAATGACCATGGGTACACAGCTCAGCTGCTACACATGAAACTCTACCTGCATCGATGTGACCACTTGGTGGCAGCACAAGCACAACAAGACAGCAAAATTCATCAGTTAGTGCCCCTGATAGCTTACTCAGATTAAGTCATTGGCTTTGTCCCAATGCTGTGAATTGGCGCTATATAAATAAAACTGAGTTGAATCAGTCACGTTAGCAATCAAGTGTTTAATGAATATAGCCCGATAATGACTTTCTATTCAGTTCTGTTTTGTTCTTTGCTGACTCCCGAGGAAAATATCTGGCCCTTTAGCTGCTAGATGCTTTCTCTGTTTGTCATTTGGTCCTGGCCAGGAAGCATGCAGTGAGGGTTTTCAAGCTGTTTAAGATTAAAATAGATCCAGCTGTATCTGGATACATGCTGATGAGAGAAAGGAGAATGGTAAATGGACTGCACTTACACGGGGTCTCTTTACTATAACTGTTTGCAAAGAACTTCATAACTTTTTGCCTCTCATTCAACCACATACACACCAAGGTGGCAGCCCGCCATCAGGAGCAACTCAAAGGCTTGCTCAAGCCGTGTGCCCTAAAAGCAGAACATGTGCTAAAGGCGACAGAAAGAGCAATGAGGTGAAGAGTCAAGTGATGATGGTCTGTGGATTCATGAATACTAGTGACTCTTCCCATGACTGTACAGTTCAACATTACTCAACTATGCCATTAATTCCTTCTAGTCATGGGGAAAATGAAACGAGATGCACTGTAAATGATCAAAACAAGCCTCTTTCACTGGATGACATTAAGAAGTTAGTACCTTTATGGTAAATGAAACAGGTTCATCCATCTGATAAAGCTGGACCCTGTGATGACTCGTGTAACTGGAAGTACAATTAGAACAGACCAGAGGGTAGAAGTGTCCCATTCTGCTTTCAGAAGGCAGCTTGATGCCTCATAGAACGATATGGCTCCAAGTATGTCCGGGCCACTTACTAAGTGCAGATGTGGCAGGAAATTGACAGACAGATAAATGCACACTAGATTAGGCTTCAGTTCTGAAAGCCATTAGTGCACAAGAAGTGCACTGTGAAATTCGCTTAAACAAATGTCAGATGATCTCATTAACATCATCTCTTTCCTATGTACAAAAAATGTTCAGTGTGGTGAAAGAGTTACAGAAATGAAAGTTAAATTGTAGCAGCCCATTGAATAACTTTGATATTGCATTAGTTTTAAAACTCTTATTACTTTGCTGCAACTTTGCTGAGCAGCTTAAAGGTCATGTTTGTAAATGACAGCTGGTTCTCAAACATTTCACCTGTTAACATAAAGGTTGAAAAAAATACATTCACATTTTTCATTACTTAAATGTTTCTATATTGTTTATAACACATGTGAATCAATACTGTTACTTCGAGGTGTTCTGAATTATTTGGTCATATGGGACATAATTTCCAACCATTCCAAGGAAAACAATTAGAGCAAAATCAATATGTCAGTATGCTAAAACCAGTTGTTTCAATAAACAGCTTTTTTTAAAGGAAAAAAAAAAAAGTCAGAGAAAGAAGACTGTGCACTGAGACAAGTATGAGCTAAACGTGTCTTACACTGACTTCACCAAAAACAGTAATCACACAAGGTTATTAAAGCCTTGTTGTCAGACTGGAAAAAGAAGAAAGAAAAGAGAGGCGCTGAGCACTATTTCCGATGGGCCGGTACAGAGGGAAATCTTTTTTCACCATTCCTTGTGCAGAGGGCAGATCTCAGGTGTCTTGTTAAAATGAGAGGGGAGATACTGTAGGTACAAAGGTCCCCGAGGCTCGGGCCTCTTATCATGGGTCAGCGAGGAGATTAAAGGGAGCCAACAGCTGCGAGACTATCATCTGCTTACCGAATATTATTAACGGCAACAACAAAGCAGTGTGTGACCAGACTGGTGCCGGAGCCTCTGCTGTCACAAACCGTGAGTGGGAGAGAGTTTTTTTCCTGGATTGCATCACAAGCGAGATTTCAAAGAGAGGATAGTGAAACTCTGCACTGCTGACTTAAACTGTTGACTGGTTTGGATTGGAGGCCATTGTAAATCAAGGCTGTGCATGCTGATCTCCCATCCAAGTGTCACAAAAGGCGATATATGACTTGAAGAATTTGTAAACTACCTGAATGCTGAAAATATCCCTTTGTATCCATATCTTATTAAAATCCATGTTGCGTATTGTCAGAATATTGTGAACAGTAAATCTGTATTAAAACGGACTCTGGGTTTATTACTGGTGGAGCATCAGGGAAACACACACGAGAGTGAGACAAGCCACAGGATCCAGTTCACAAGGAGATGCTGAATTTCCAGTGTTCAGTTGTTGTAGAATACCTCCCTCTATTGGATAGATGCTGTTGTTGCATCTCTAATCATTCAAAGGTCTGTTTGAAGTACTTAAACTACTAGTAAGTGTAGTAGCAGACTTGCTAGTTTTTAACTTTGCATATTTAGCAGGCTGCATAGTGACATCCTCAAACAACTAAATTATGAGAGCAAATTTGGAGCTTTGTGCTCTAAATGTTTGCGGCAGAGAGAAGGTTAACGGGTTATGATGATATTTCTTACCATTTTCATGTCCTATTTAGAGTTGTGTCATGAAGGATTCAAAGAAAGTAAGTGGATGTATGTCTGCTCTTTTTACTAATCCACTGTTCAGTGTGATATTTTCACTTTATGATGACCATAAAGGATCAAGGTAACCATAAATTATTTATGGTACTGTGAAGGTATTTAGATTGTGCTCTATGTCTCTATCTCCTTCTTGGCAGGTGGGCCAATTTGATACAATGTGATATTCTCCGCTTGCATTTGTTTTATATCCACAATGGAATTTTGTTTGACGCAACACTAAATAGAGCATAATAATAATAATAATAATAATAATCATAGTAATAGAAACTGGAAGGCCCTCATACTGTGGCACATGTCCAGGTGTGCCGTGGTCGAGCTGTGGCTCAGGCGTGCTGTGGGTGAGCAGAACAAGGTCACATTGAAGTTTTAGGTCCCGGAAGATATTTGGGTGTTGTGTCTTTTATCTAATGAACACCTCTGATGTCCACTAGGTGGCAATGGAGAATACCCACTAACAATATCCCACAATTAAAATTTCATGTACATGAGATGAGGATTCTGATCCTACTACTGATTTCCTGTTGCCACTAGGTTGCACTATTAGGGTGGCCTAATATTAGCACATAGAAGTCTCCAGGCTCAGGACAGACTGTACAATGTATGTTTGAGATATGACAATATTTCAAATATGTCCTGTGGCGAATGATTAAAATTTGGTATTCCACCACAAATACATCCATTGTTTCATGGTGAAACGCCAAGATTCCAGGGTGCGCCACTGAATGAAACGTCACAGTTTTCACACTGAAGCATCATCAAGGTGTGAAGTTTATACAGAATGCAGTCAATTTGGGAGGACTAGATAATTAATGTAAAGAACATGAAAATTCCTGTCCACTAGGTGGCACTAGACCTATCACTCACTATTGGCATATCAAGTATTCAGGGTGGTGCTCTTAGCAAACTAGCAAAGTTTGATGCAGATTGGGCAATGCATCTTTGAGTTCGACCAGCTTCATGCTGTTACAGGATCAAAATTTCAAGGATAAAAATTTGCTATGCCACCAGGGTCCCACCCTTTGATGAAAACGTATTCTGTTCCTCCTCTTCCCCCTTTAATTTTCTGTTGTGTCTCATTCTAGTTTTACTTTCAGGGTTTTTTCTCCTCTGTGAATGTCAGTCCCTCCCTAACTAGCTTCACCTGTATTAATTACTTTCATCTGTCCCTCGCTTGTCTCCTGTTGGCTAATGAGACAGCTTTCCCTTCTGATATTAGATTCAGTTCCTGGTCCAGCTGCTGTCTTTTTCTTTTCACTTCGATTTCTGTTTCTTTACCTTTTGGACTTTGTTGTTCCTGTGTTTCTTTATGCCTCCCATTAAAAACTCACTTTTTGCTGAAACATTCTGCCTCCTGCATCTACAGTAGGTACTCACCTCTACGAGCCCTTACAACAAGCCCTGCAGCAGTTTGAGACTTCTAAAAGTTAAGTCTGGAAAAGAAAAGGCTGAGGCTGGATGATCGGGATTAAAAAGTGGGTACAAACCAGTGACGTGCGGTGAGGGTCATTGCTGGTGAGGCGCTGATGTCATCACATCAGATTTACAAACAAATGAACCCTACAGAGCAGCTCATTCACCGGTAAATGTGAAAATTCTGGGATTTTGAAAAAAAAAAATCTAAAAACGTTGAAGTTAAAAGGAAAAGAACTTTATAATACAAATCACTGGATAAATATAAGCATTACATTTTTATTTTATTTTATATTTCCATGATGACAGGTGAGCCCCTGACTGCACGTCAAACCAGTATCGCAGACTGACATTGCACAGGAAACACTGACAAGAAGCAAAGTGTGGGAACCAGGCGTGCGCACTGGTAGGCAACATAACAGACTGACATTTAACATCAAGAATATATAACTATAAATACAGAAGACACAGATCCAACCAATGAGAACAGGACAGACAGGAAGTAAAGCCAAATGAAACAAGTAAACATGCCATGACTGAAGAGAGACATGGACACGGAAACATGAGGAAAAAATGACAAAAAATATTAAAAGTCAGGCCAAAACACTAACCAAATCCCAAATCCATAACTGTGTCACACACACATATATTTAGGCTTTTTGTTTTTCTCTATACAGTAACAGTCTCTGACATTAGTTTAAACCGGTGTGTTTAAACACACTAAAAAGCTCATTTGTGTCATTCTGCTGTTCTTATCCACAGCAACACAAGTATTAACATGCTGTACCCAAAAAGGGGTTTAAAACACTTCTTTCTTGTTTGCCATACAAAAAACAAACAAACATAAAAATATCACAGGTGCTTATGAAAAAAAGACAAATTCTGACAAACTGCAACGTAAGAGAAATGCCTTCATTTAAATGACAATTTGAAGAAACAGAAATTACATTCGAGTGGGGCAAATAATTAAAGGTCATGCAGTCCAATCTACAAGACATGGGGAGAACATTAGAAGCCGGATTGCAGATAGAGACAGTGCTGGAATGATGATTTGTTCTCTATATTTAACACCCATTTAATCTCTCTCCCTCTTACATCCCTTTCTCCCTTTCTCACTCAGTCCCCCTCCCCTCTGCATGTAACACTTTACAGTCTCCATAGCCACAGCTATGTCTTTAATAGGATGAGGGAAATCATGTTAAAGGATTTAAAACCTCTGCAGTGAAACGCTGTAGCTTTGCCAAGCTCACTCTGTCGTTCAGCTCCTCATTTTGTCTCCCCTCAAACACTCTCGCCTCTCAGAATTACTTAGCACTGGCTCTCACTGTTCACTCCCACAGACTCCTCACTAATGAGAGAGGACCAGCAAGGACACTGCAAGAGAAAAAGAAAGAGCAATAGTAAATGTTTGACTATTTGTGTGGCTGTGTTTTCACGCTCTGTGCACAGCACATGCCACATTAAAGGCTCAATATCTCAAAGAGAGCTCTGGTGCAAGCATCGTTTGCAGGAGGATTGGAGAGAAGACTCTCCTGTATGAATCTTTGGAAGGGGGGGGGGTCTAGTTTCGAGGAGCACGACTTGAGGCTGCTGTTGGATTCAGAAATGTGAAGCACAGAGGGTACAGCGCGTCCCAGTTTTCATCATTGTATCCAAATTTGCCAAAGACCTTTTAAATTGGGCTGAAACCCATTCTGACTGGATTAAACAGTGTAATTACGCCGTTTGAAGTTAATGGCTGTTTTACCACAATACAGATAGGACGCAGGGCATGTGTGTCATCCAAGTTAGTAAAGTAGATGACACATTTGATTAAAATGTTGTGCCTTCCTTCATGCACTTAACTCTCAGGTGAGTGCGGTTCCATATTAAACCATTAATATGTGTTTTTATAACTACGACGACAGCTGAGAGACTAATTTGGTTCGAATCTAAAGAAATTCAATTTAAGGTGACAAGTAACAGATAAAATCAAACATTTAAGTGAAACCTGGTTAAACTGATTGGCAACACATTTTTTTCCTTTTTTTAGTCGGCAGCTGCGAAGTATTAAATTCTTCATACATTTTTTTTAAATGAACCTTTATTTTACAGGGAAAGATCCCACTGAGATTCAAAATCGTATTTCCAAGAGTGCCAAAACTGGCAGCGACACACAAAGTTTCATAAAGCCAAACTGGTACGATAACAGTTAACCTAAAAAAAAAAGAAAAGTTACATCCAAAATAATAAACATCCATGTTGAACTTAAACGTCTCATCATTTAAAACAATCACAAGCAGATATCTGCACATTAATATCTCCTTTCATTCAGGACATAATTCTAAAACAAAAACCAAACTTTCATTTTAGTCTTCTAACAAGAACTGAGATATTTACTTACAAAATGACACATTACTTATGTCATTAAAAATGACTAAAAATGGTTCAACAACATAATAGTGTTTGTTAACGATTTAACGGGGAAGTGAACTCGTCTTACGTTCGGTGTTCACCAATCAGATGAGGACATTTGGTAACACTAAACAAGACTGCCTCATCACACAGATGTTATTCTCAGTGGACAGCTTAACATAAAATCAGTGCAACTGCATTGATTAAATGTTCCTCCTTTCCAACAGTGAGCCCACACATGTGGTCACGTGCAGAGAGTTTATTGTGAAAACCGCTGGTGAATGAACAAACCAGCCGGTGAATGAATGAAGACATGCCCTTGCTGTGTTTTTCAAGGATGCGGCAGACCTGCCATTCAGTTGCGTTTTGCGAACAGCAGGAGGTGCTGGCAGACTGCGCTTGGCTTTCCCCATCTCTCTCTAATCCTGTACGGGCTCTGTCAGTGGGAGATAGTCACGGTCTGCGAGTAAGAGCATCAAGGAGGAGAGGGAAACCAGGATCGAAAAAGGAAGATGGGAGGATACATGAAGACCGGCAAGGCAAATGGTGCTTTAGTAAGGTGTTAAGATGAAAAGTGAGGGTATACGTGGGGGGTGAGGGGGGGAGTGTTGTGAGTACATCCACAGATGTGTATTTGGAGTGTGTGTGCAGTGCATGTGTGCACACGCGCTAAAGTCGGATGGGTGATCCTTAAGGACACGGTTTGGTTAGAACCACTTCTCCTCTCAGTGGCCGCCTCTCCTCTCTCTGTCCTCTTTCTCTGTCTTCCCTGACTGGCTTCAGACCAACACTTCTTCTAGTGTTACACCCTCTCCCGTGCCCCCTATGTCCACCTTCTCTCTCTTTTTCATCCCGCCCTCTTGTTCTCTGTTTTCTTCTTATCACTCTGTGAAATACTTCCTTATCCGATTCTCTCCCTAAGGCCTTTGTCTCTTGGAGTTGCAGGTGAAATTAGAGGGTATAATTTCCTACAATCAGCAGAATCTGGTCCACAACACCCCACCCCCCTCCCCGCCCCGCTCTGCCCTTCCGCCATCCAACCACCCCCTTCTCACAATCCCCACCATTGCCAGGGGCAGAGGAACACCAGCAGACTCTGTGAGAAACCTCACTTCGTGTTCTGGGGTCACTTTCATCTTCTGATCGTGGGGAAAGCACAAACCGACACAAAGGAAAAGAGGCACTAATGAGCGGATCTTGGTTCATCGTGTGTGTGTGTGTGTGTGTTGAAGTGGAGCGAATGAAGGTTAGACTCAAACACATGGAGGAAAGTGGAGGGAAATTAAAGACGGCGACGAAGAAGTGACGAAGGAGAAACAAAACATTTAATGCACAGACATATCTTCACACATGCATGTGAACATCACACACTGAACCAATCTGCCACACTTAAGAAGATTATGTCGCTCAGTTTCCTGGAATTTTGTCTTCTGTAGCACCTAAACAACCACCTCCCATCCCCCACCCACACAAAATACTGCCTCTCTCTGTCGTTCTGCTCTAGTCTGGAGGTCTAGACTCAAGCAAGGAAGCCCCAGTCTTCCACCACTTATATAAGCATGGCCCCATCCTCTCCTGTGTCCCCACAGCTGTCCGGTGAACACATGATCCTATCACTCAAATGCTGTTTCCGCTACTCTGACACTGCTCAGCCTGCAGGAGAGGCAGTTTGAAGTCAATTAGCTTCATATAGCATCTCAGCCATTTGACACTGTCTTAGGCGCCGAACAACCGGCTTTCATTAACTGTGAACAGTGCAATTCCACGGGAATGTTTTTCCCCGTTAGCTAATTGTGTTCCCTTTCTCTAGTTTCATTGAACAAAGCTTTTTGGTATCCCCTTGTACTGTATGTTGTGCTGCACTCCGCCATGCGATGATCACACTGAGAATGAACAGTAAACTGTAATTATCCGGGGAACAGCTTGCTTACAAAGGTGTTTTTCACCTCAGAACTTAGTGTATCCTTTCCCCACACTAATGAAATCTATCCATCTTTCAGTCTCTCCTTGATCGTACCCACTTCCAGTGCGCTGCTGCTCCTCTACCGCCTCTATCGTGATGCTTTTTCTCTTGTGCTCTTCCCTTCTATGTCTGTTTGTTGCTCGTACCCATTAATCTCCATTAACACAGGAAGCGTATTAATAGTTTCAGGGAGAGAAAGGAAAATGGGGAGCTGTTGGGACTTTTGGGGCAAATTACACTGGTCATTAAATGAATGATTTACAATTTGAGCTCTTCCTTACTTTGTATGCATTTGTGACTGTCCTCATTCCAGCTTCCTTCTTATTACTACTGTGTTTGTCATTAGAATCTGTTACTGCTACTACATATACAACCATTCAGTGTATTAACGCAAAGGTTTTGCACCAGTGACTTATGTATTTATTCAGTAGATTTCTGTTAAAGCAGCTCTAATTCACCAAAACCATGACAAATGATGAGTATAAGAAAAAACTGCAACCAAGCTAATGAGAAAATACACAAAAACAAAGACCTGCAGAACTGCATTTATAGAGGAAAGCTAATGTTAGGAAGTGCTGGGTATATGGATGTAATATTACCGCTGCTTTCTGTGTTACCACGGGAAGAAAGCTTGCAAGAATAATGTTGACTGTCAAGCATCTAAATTATCCTCAACATGTCTGCAAATATGAATATCACGATAAAATCTAACAAATGTTACAGTATTGTTAATTAATACTCAAGTATCTAGGTCTTAATTGATTTGTGGCCCAGCACACATAGAGTTTATGGATGGCTCTCATTAACCAAGCTAGCTAGCATTAGCTGATGAGTTGGCATATTACCCTGCTGTCGCTGAAAGCCAAAATGCTGAAATTAAGGCTTAACAATCAGTGGGAGATGTTAAGATCACTACGTCTATCACCAGTCACTTTATTAGGCACACCTGCCCCGCTGCTTGTTAATGCAAGTATCTAATCAGCCAATCACAAGGCAGCAACGCAATGTATAAAGGCACATAGACATTGTCAAGATGACCTGCTGAAGTTCAAACCAAGCATCAGAATGGGTGAGAAAGGTGATTAAAGTGACTTTGAAGGTGGCACACATTCCACTCCAGTCAGCTAAGACCAGAAAACTGAAGATACAATTCCCACCAGCTCACCAACAACTGTACAACTATACAAAAGCATATTGGAAAAATGTTACCTGGTCTAATGAGTCTTTTTGCTGTAACATCAGGGTGGTAGATGTACTTTAGGCCTCTTATAACCAAAGGCGCATCATTTAAGCCTACTTGAGTATTGCTGCTGACCACTTCCATCCCTTTATCACATTGTTCCTATCATCTGATGACTGTTTCCAGCAGGATAATGTGTCATCATTTCAAACTGGCTTCTTGAACATGACAATGAATTCGCTGCATAATGAAGTTGAGTATGGCACACCAGCTGTGTGCTCAATATGGAGCAAAATCTCTGAGGACTGTTTCCAGCACCTTGCCGAATCTACGAGATGAAGAATTAAGGAGGTCCTGAAGGCAAAAGAGGGTCCAGCCTAGGAGTGATCGATAAGGGCAGGGATAATCTGTAACCATACTCACCATCAACACGATTGGTGCAAATTGGGATACAGTGAAGTTACAAGTGATATGATAAAAAATGTAAAACCTGTAATAATGGGCAGCTTTTTTTAACATGCTGGACCTGTCCATTCTTTCCAGGGCCGATGTTGAATGGCATGTATTCAGGTTTAGTAACTAGCTGAATGATTGAATTTCTTTGGCTCTGTCTTGACTTGATTAATTAGTATTCTCTTTGACAACATTTTTTTTTTCAGTTTCAAAAAGGAACACTTGGATGCAACAAAATTGGCTATGGCTCAAAACCTTTGAAGTAAAATTGCCTGGGTGAAGTCTACTATTGTAAACTGGATTAAGAGTCAAGGGGGTAATAAGTAATCAGGTTTTCATTCTTCAACAACTTCTGGTCTCTTGCTCTTTTCAGACATCCACTCTCCTTCTTCCTGCTTGCGTCATGTCTTTTACTCTGTCCTGCTCCTTCCTCAGCTCTATCGCCGTCTGCAGCGCACAACATTTTTTTTCTCATTACACCGTGAACTGAGGCGCACGACCCAAAAATTAATTTAGATAAACTTTGTGAGCTCTGCTTCAATTTGAGTTCATATAAGGATCTGCACTGTGACAGCAACTATGGCACAATGATAAACTAAGAGGTGAGTTTGAAATGTTCATTAGTTCCTAAGTAGTAGAATTGCTGTCTGAAAGATTACTACAACCCACAGACGCAGAAAAATAACACGCACACAGATGATGACGCAAAGAAACACTTGGAGGAGATGAGAAAAAAGAGAAAAAAAATAGAAAGCAGACTCCTAGTGGAGTGTGACAAATGATTCCTTAAGCCATGACGCACTAGATGGGCTGCAGTCCGAAAACAATCAGAGAAAAAGGCCTCTCCCTCTTTCCACTGACAATCCAGTAAAAGCAGCATAGTTCTAAATGTGGATTCAGTCAGTGGTACTTATAGGAAGAAAGAAAATGAAGTAAAATATGAGAGCAGAAATTTAATGAGCATTGTCACTAAGAACCACAACACTGCATGTTTCTGGTTTAATTCATTGCCAGTTTTAATGGAGACTGAACAGCCTGTCTTTAGCTCTGTAAAGTCCACTGTACAGTCTTCAGACTAATGCATTTTATAGGTCCTCTCTCCTTTAATTTGTGTCTTAAAATTCATCTCAGTTTAAAATCCTTACTGCCAAAAGCTTATGCTGTCTGCTTTAAAGGTACTGTAGCCACAGTGGGCTGTAGAAACCCCATATAACCAGGATGTAAAAATTCAAGAAAAAAGCAAGAGCTTCAATATGTGGCGCTCTCTGATAGAAGTGATGGTGTTTTAACATATTCATCTTAACTTATTATTATTATTGTGCCAAGTTAGAATAAAAATCAGTGAGGAGAAATCTGTGAAGAAAATGAGAACCATTACTCTTTATCACATGAACAGATTTGTCAGTTGATTTTTTTTTGAGTCGGTGTTCGTGTTATTAATCTCAATCAAGTTGCAAGGTGGCTTGTGGAGTTTGCAGGACTAAAAACTATGAGTTTTCAGTTTCATGTTAACTATTTTAGGATGAGTGATTCCCATTCCAGTGTCTTGGGTGATGGTAGATATAAATGTAACGTCCTGCTCCTCTAAGAAGCCAAAAAATAAATACAAAATGTCACAGACAACATTGCTCCTGGGATCAGTTGGGCATGCATGACTATAAGGTGGCAATTCACGGAAAGACTTACCTTCACCAGTGGCTACAAGCTGTGGGTAATAACCAAAAAATATATATTGCAGATGCAAGCAGCAGAAAGCAGCTTCCTCGCAAGGGTGTTGGGGCTCACCTTCAGAGACAGGGTGACCAATTTGGCCATAAGGGAGGGGCTCAGAGGAGAGCAGCTACTGCTGTGTATCAAAAGGAGTCAGTCCTGCTGGTTTGGGCATCTGAGCAAGATGGCTGAGGTGTTTCAGGCAAATTCGACTGGGAAGAAGCCACAGGGCAGGCACAGTTGTGACTGTCAGTTGGCTTGTGAACACCTCAATGCCCCCAAGGGGGGTGACCAACATCTGGCCATCCCTTCCAAAGCAGCAGTCCTGGGTCAAATACTGACATTGTTTGTTTTCGAGTAATGTGAAGTTGATGTTGAGGCTGCAGTTCACACAGCTGAGCGTGCAGGACGTTGGGAGTCAGGTGAAGTTATAGAACAAGGTCTGTGTAGGCTGGATTTCTAAATACTGTCAGTCTTGAACATCTTCAGTGCAGAAATAGCTCTGCTGTGCAGCATGGAGATGACGCTTAAAATAAAAGACGAATAAACACGTCGGATCCCAGTGTCAGTGACAGAGAGAGACAGTCAGGAGATTTTCATCCACACATCAGTCTCAAATGATAAGCTGACATAAATATCTTCGGTTTGTGTGTGTGTGTGTGTGTGTGTGTGTGTGTGTGTGTGTGTGTCCGTGCATGAAAGAACATCTGCACTTTGAATAAACTCTTCACCTACTTGTGCCAGTGTGTGAGAGTAGCATGTGTGGGGGGACACTGCTGTGTATCTAATAATGAGAGTTAAAGGTATCATGTTAATATTTTAAACACAGGCGGTGTCAGGGCTGTTGAGAGACAGGCTTAATGTGGTGACAGATGAGGGGTTATGGGTAAACAAGGAATTGGCTGTCCTCCACGGGAATTGAGAGGACAGAGTTAGTGGATTAAACCTCGGTTTTGGCTGAGAAGCATCTAGCCTGTGGCGGCATGGATGCAAATTCATGAGTTGATTACTGAAGGCATGCGCATCAGACACAATGTACTAGTTCACTATGCAATCTCAGCTTTGAAATGTCACATTTCAGCTTAGAGATACGTGTATAATGTGCGATTAATCCAACAGGATTGGAGGGAAAATTCAGTTGTTACCACAAATGCATGTTTTCCATCAGCAGGCGAAAGCGCAGGTGTTAATTAGTCTGCATTTGAAACCGTTTGGAGCACAACAGTGGGTCACTGACTTGCTCTGTTGCCTCACAGCAAGCTGTTTCCTTAGAAGTGAGAATGTGACTGTGATGGTGTTAATCTGTTTTAGCCTTGTGATGGACAGGCATCCAGCCCAGGGCGTGCTAGGATCAGCTTTTGCCCTCTGTGAGGTAAAGGTAGGGCATGTTATTGACTCATTGTTACAACACAGCACTATAACAAACACTTTACATGAGAAATACTCCATTAGGTTAAAATCATTATGGGTTTTTTTTGGCTTCTCTGCACACCAAGGACTGAACTTATCCATTTTTAAGCTGGACTAGAATTGCACAAGTGGAAGTGGCACAAGCCCCCTATGAATTTACACATGTACAGTTGAGTTCAAATTATGGCCTAGCATGTACCTCGCTACTTCTAATGCGGGATTCAAATTCAAGATAAACATGAAATTAAACCTATTCAGTCTATGCAGTGCACATCTCTGAACACAGCACATGAATTCTGGGTGCTCAGAGTACATTTGAAACGAAATGACATTCATGATCAAAAACATTTATAACCAATCTCCAACCCACATAAAACCTCAAACCAAACATGGCAACTTTAAGCCCTGCCTTAAATTTGCTGCTGGACATTTAAGAACAAATACTTGGAGAAAACAGTAGCTTGCTTTCTTTATTTGCACCGACACTTTCAAACTTCCTCTTGTGCACCATTTAACCGCGCTTCACAGGTGGGGCAGCGCGTGGTCACCGCCTTCCTTGGTGCATCTCACAGAGCAAACAAGAAACATTAAGGCACTTGCATATATACTGTCTGTATCTATGCAAGTGAATGTGCATGCATCCCTGTGTACATATCACAGCAGGTGATTAACTGTCATATGCCAGAGGATTTTCATGAGAAGTGTCGTGCTGTTTGTGTGTCCTGCTGTTAGGTTTTCAGTTTTTCAAAGCACAGTGGCAAAATTCATTGACTTGAATGATAATAGAGAAGACATGGATTATATGTACAGCACTTACTATCAAATAACTTCTAGAAGCTGCTGCAGCCGATGCTGCATGGAGCCCACGGCGTCCGAAACACAGATCACACAGAAACACACATGTATCAGCCTTTCTTTAGCAAACACAAGATCCCATGGCATTAGCTTCTTGCTGGGGCAGATGCAGGGCATGACTTGTTCTAAGTTGATAATAACAAAGATCTGCATGGTCTGCTCACAATAGTGCAAGCAAGCCCCCAGCAAGAGACTTCACTGCAATATCCATTAATCCACTGCAGTTTCCCACTGATTCAAAGGCTGTCTTGCAGCGGAGCTCTACAACATCAAAGAGTGCTCCCTTATGAAGGGTAGCAGTGAAATGTGAAACTCAGCTATCTACCAAGCTGCAGAAGATTCTTTGGAATCCACCAAGAGATGCAATTACAGCTGGTTTTCATTTAAATGACCTCTGCATTGATGGCACGCTAAGGGTGAAGATTTGCTTCTGCTTACAGCCCTCTAATGATGTCAGCAGTGATTTAAGCATTAATTTCAGGGTAAAGCTGCTTCTCATTAAATATGACATAAGGCTGGTGATTAGGTAAACTATAGTTTAATACTGGTGACAATAAAGAAAAATGTATTTGAAGGTCCATCCTTTAATTTGTAAGTATATGTGAACCAGTGAATTTTCTGTTCGTTTTGGATTTTGGTTCATCTTTAACATTACTATCTACAATCTGTGCTTGGATGTACGGCATCTTTCACAGCAATATTCATCAATGTTAGTTAGCAACTTTGTCATCTAGAATTTGTGATTTTACATGTTTTCAGAATTTTTTTCCCTGAAAAAGCACTTTGAAAATTAGAAAATTAGGACTCACCTATTAAAGTTTGTTTTTTTTAAAGCGATACTGATATCTGATGATTTAAAAATCAGATATTCTGCTTCTCACATGTTTCCCTAACCTCTGTTACATGAAGGTATTTATTCACTCATTTCTGCTCTGATCGACTGTGCTCGGATCATCTGGTTGTTGTTTTGTGGTATTCCAAACTTGTGTGTTGCCAACAGGGAAGTTGCAGTGTGCTTTCTGTTAAACTATGCAGCATAAATCTAGCAAATAGCTAATATTGGCTGATAATTCTGCCCTGCCAGTTAATTGGTCATGATGTAGCAAAGACGGAGTGTACGTGTCTCCTGATGGTGTGTCTCTCTCTGCACAGCAGCCGCACCTACATAGAGTAAGAGACTTTATGATACTCCCTTCAGTGTGTTATAGTTAAATACAGTCACCTTTAAAGCACTTTATCTGTAGCTTTAACATAATCATAGTTATAATTCTGGAATTTGTTTAGGTTCTGTTCAAGGTGATTACTGACTGTGCCTTTATATTTTGCTTTAATGAGTATTTTATTGTGAAGCCTGTCTTATCACCACAGTGATAATCATGCTTTGGCTGGTGCATGTGTAATTTTAAGTGTGGTAATGGGACGTTGCTTGTGAAAGTGCTGTTTTGTCTGCACACAGTCAAACATTTTTGACTTTTTTTTTTTTGACATACACCAGTTTATTTGTTCTGTGACTCAACACAGTGGAATTTATGCACATTTAAGCCACAAATGTTCTCCACCTGTGAGTCACACAGTTCCTCTCCACAGCAACGCTCTCCCTGATGATCCTTACTCATATACCTTGAGAGAAATGTGTCTGCAACAATGTTTACTAAATATCTTGCAATAAATTAAGTGGAGTGTACGCTGCTATATTAGTTTCATGCTCTCCCACACAGGCTATGCCAAATTTTGACTGCAGAGCAGAAATTAGTTGATATCTCAAGTTTGAGACTGAACAAACATCACAATCCAGCAATGATTTATTTTATTCTCTACCTTTATTTAATTTCTATCGTGAAACATTAACTCAAAAAAGATATCATGTTTATACTCACACCTGAAAACTGAGATATTGTCTTTCCAATTTATTAAACTGTTCATATGATCCATTTTAAGCGTGATTCATGTTTCTGTTTTCCTCTTTGTTTTATCTCTTTCCATCACTGCAGTGCCCATAAAGCTTCATCTGTGCATCTGCAAAAGTAACGCTTGTTTCATGGAAGTTCTTGATAATGCAATCCTTTCACTGCTCTTTATATTACCACAATTTTCCTGTAAATCTGCCTGTACTGTGTTCACAAAATATAGACTATAAACGTAGCTATCTTTGAAGAAAGATGACAACAAATGTCACTTAGTGAGACCCAGGTTATAGATAAATGCTGGTTTACGTGTGGGGAAAGTGAGGAAATGCGGTAAAGTTGCTCAGCGGCAAGCAGATAAGAACAGCTGTACTGGGCAGCCTCCAAGTGTAAAGGCGTGCCACTGCATGAGTGTGAGCATCGCTGCCCAAAGACATTTGTATGTATAAGTTAAAAAGCAAATAACACGTGCTTCCACCTTCCATCACTTTTCTTTAACGCCACCCAAGGAATATCAAAAGTAGAACAAGAAATAATTACATCAAATGGAAGGCTTTAAGTGGATTTGTTTGATGGCTGCTGCGACCACCAGAGAAGTGTGGCAGATGAGACACCCAGGCTGGAAATAAACTGTATCGTGACTCTAAACAGAAAGCCACGGTGCAGTCTGATAGATAAGCTACACACCTTGGACAGAGATCAGGGGTGGGAAAAAAAAACAAAACTCAGAGCAAGATTACACCAAAGCAGGCTGTGGAGCGGCTGAGATAATGCATTAAAATAGGTTCGCTGAAATAGCTCTGAGTTAAAGGACAATCCAGCTTAGTTGGTGTTCAGGCTTTTCTACAGCATTTACTTACTGTTATTTTAGCTTCCCAGAAGTCAAAATGCATACCTTCTTTCGCATATGGCATAGTGTTTCATCATGTTAGTGTCACAACTGAGTCAGATGGCCCAAACCTCACAGACCCATTGTGATTTTTTTTTCTCCCTGTGATTCTGTAACAGCAGCTAAGAAATACTCAGGAAGCAGAGAGAGCTAAAAACATGGTTTGCAGAATTTAAGCAAGGTGCAATAATGCATGTGTAATGTTTTCCACTGAAGTTTAGTGCGTTAGTATACTAATATCTCCTATTTATGGCCAGATTTGCTAACATATGCGCAAGTGCAAAAAGTCCTCTTATTGCATTGAAGAAAATACTTTTGGGGTTCGTTAATGATGTGCAGAGCAAATGTTCAGACCGGAAGGCATGCATATGCAATCATCAGCGTTTCCCCCCTTAAGAATGCTACATTTTGGAAGGGGAGCTTTTTTAAATGAAACTGATTTAGGGTGAAAATGCTGCTATAGAAAAGCCATTGAACAAGTGTGTCAAGTTTGATGGGTCTAGCTTGAAGAGTATGCATCCATAGTGTGAATCTGAACATCCCCTGTGACATTGTTGTCGAGTTATAGCCAGCATTAAAGATTTTGTGGAACAGATGCCGACGTTGCCAAGGCTATGACAATAACTCAACTTCTTCTTTGAAATAGTCAAGCTAAAAATGGGTTTTGTCCCACAGTGTCCTCACCTTGAATGTTTAGAGCAAAGCCTCAGGTATTTCTGGTCCTCTGTACTGGCATTTTGATGTAACAAAGTAGAATTTACAGTAACAAATACCAGAGGAGGAATAGTTCCCCAGTACAAGATGCAGTTTGGCTTAACTTAGCAGTAAGCACACAGAGAGTTCTGCAACCTCAAAAATCCTCTAGCATCAGATCTATTACATAACATGCTGCCAAAATACAGATATTAATTTGAATTAGACAGCTCTGAAGCACCTTTGAAAAACGTCTGAATCTCACATTATGTAATTTTCTGAAAGCCATTTGGAACGATGTAAAACCTGTTTGTTGTCCAGAGGTCACTTCCTTTGACTTTAATTAATAACTGCAGCCTCACATCGCAGACACGAAAAGAAAACAAGAAAAATTTGTGCATTTACACGTGAAGGCATAACAATACTTTCATTAACTTACAAATTGGTCAGGCTATGAGGGTAAACACTGTTTTTCTTTTTTTTTTTCCTACAGGCTATCAATTATACACGGATTTTAGGTTCATACAGCAAACTTATTTTTAATGAAGCGCCCCTTATGTGGATGACACTTGTACTCCATCTGAGGTGATTCATCAGCCCCACACAGTTTCTAATAAATGAGTTCACCCTTATATCAGAACATGCCAATTCTCCTTCAGCGGTCTTTCATTGATCTGAACTGCCATGCTGTTTCATGCGTAAAACCATGTAGACCAAAGTAGACCATGCTCTCCCTCATCAAGTCTTTTTTAATAGGATTCGCCCAAGTGGAGTTCTTGAATCTTACAAAACAAGGCAATCCTTAATCTTTCTTAAGGTATAATTTTCTTAAACAAAGCGGTGGAATGATAGCGCCATCTCTGGAGACACTAACATGAGAATGCATTTAGTATTCTTACTGCCATATTTCTTTAATATTATTTGCATCCTTAGAAATATGGCTATAAAGAAAACTGTTTTTCAGCTGATTTCCTGATGTACCATCAGCAGAAGGAGGTGGGGTTTGTGCTCCTCACACTGTGTCGGTAAGCAGCTGATATAGCTGCAGCTCCCTGTGTGTTAGCAGAATGTTCAAGAACCATATTAAGTTGAAGGTTTGGAAGCCTTCAGAGCCCAACACAAATCACTGAAGAAATAGATATAGAGGGCAAAAACATGTTTCAAACTTATGAGCAACTAGCACAAGTAAATGTAAACCATTATGTGGCAGGTTTAAACTGATCACAACAGAATGAGATCTAAATAAATGAGGAGGTAACGGATTTTTTTTTTTTAATGCACCGGGCTTGGCAGTTCATTGCTTGACTAAGGACCATGTGTTTGGCATGCTTACATTGAGGACTTGCTTGTTAACACTATGAATGAAAATGAAAAAAAAAAATGAAATAAAAAAACCCCACAATAATCAGCACTGAAGGTGAAAGTCAAGCATCAATTGAGTTGTAAACTGAAAAGTGAGATGTAAAAAACATCAATGAAACATACATGTATTCACATTTTGAGTGGTACACACATACTGTACATATATGTATGCACACACACTTCTTAGGCTGTATACTTTTCATGCAGGTCAATTATTTGAATTTTTTGCACCATGGGAAGAAGTATAGCTGTAATTCCATTATGCTTGCATGATGACTTTACATTAGAAGACTGTTTGTAAAAATAAACCAAACAATCCACTGAAAGTGTGTTGAGAGCAGGGGGGTGGTCCTGGTTAGTTTAGAGCCTTCTAGAGACGTTATGATCCTCATTCATTAGAACATCTGTGATGGGAGGTTCCTATCTGACATGCCAGCTTTCACCTACCACTTCTCTCCTCGCTCATCTAAACTGGATGTCTGCATCACACTCTTACAGTTAAATGAATAATGCTGGTTACACTGCACTGTGTGTAAATATGTACCAGCGTCACATACATACAGTAATTGTAGTTTTGGTGAGTAACTCAAAGTGAGTTATTCTTAGAGTCTGCAATAAGTGTTGCATAGTGAAGTGCCAAAAAGACTGATGGGACACTTGAGAGAT
The DNA here is from genome assembly GCA_015052665.1 of Apistogramma diplotaenia. Lineage (NCBI taxonomy): Eukaryota > Metazoa > Chordata > Actinopteri > Cichliformes > Cichlidae > Apistogramma > Apistogramma diplotaenia. Next base: position 36,802 of record VOQJ01042824.1, read on the forward strand.
CTCCAGAAACACAAAATCAATATTTATTTTGAATAGGCAGCCAATCTCAAAACCCACTTATGCGACCTCATTTTTGCTGGCATTTCTGTATTCCTACTTAGAATTGATTATTTGCGAATGTGCTTCATACATGCAAGGATACATCGTAAAGCAAAAATAAATAAATAACTGCTGTATTACCTCAGGTTTGTGCATGCTGAACACAGACATATAAACACACCATGATTGCCTTTCTGAGCTCTTTTAGAGATGATGAGAATCAGTCGTAGCAAGATTGGTTCATAAATCAGGAGTCCTTATTTAAACCCAAACATTTCCATTCCTGATCCATGAAATGAAAGGTCACCCTAATCTGTTCTATTTCTGTTTTATAGAAATGGGGTGACAAATATTGTGAAGCAAGGAAAAAAAGAGATTGAGCAATGAACATAATGATGATCCCAAGCTTGCATTAATGACGCTAAAACATCACCGTCATTTTTCAGAGTTGCAGAAAGGTGTGATGAGGAAAGCAGTGCCTAAGAAGTACAACAAGCTGTCCATACCTGAGGCCTTAGAGACTGCCAAGCAAAGACTCACAGCTTTGGCTAACCGCCTGAAGAGGTATACCAGATTGATAGAAGACAGGAAAATAAACCAGATTTTCTCCACTGAACCATACAAGGTATACTCTCAGTGGCAGGGAACAATATGAGAACAGCACCCCCCACCAAGGCTAGAAATGGAGCAATACTGGAAGAGCATATGGGAGAAGGATGCAACACAAAACACCAATGCTCAGTAGCTAGTGGATCTAAGAGCAGACCACAGCAACCTCCCTGAAAAAGCTCAAGTTACTATCACAGCGGCAGACATCCAAGAAAGAGCTGGACATAATATGACATAATATGCACCTACTGGCTAAAGAAGCTAACTGCGCTCCACAAGTGCCTGGCAGCACAAAGGAACCAGCAGCTAGAGGCTAAGACACACTCAGAATGGCTGAATACTGGACGGTTCTGATGCCCAAGGACCCCCAGAAGGGACCAGTCCCATCCAACTACCGACCAATAACCTGCCTCAGTACAACATGGAAACTCCCATCAGGCATCATAGTGGCTTAGATGAGCAAAGATGAGCAAGTATGTGGCACAATACATGAGCGGGGCTCAGAAAGGAATTGGCAGAGATACCAGGGGAGCAAAACATCAGCTGCTGGTAGATACAGCAGTCACTCGAGACTGTAAGACCCGAGTGACCAACCTGTGCACCGCCTGGATTCACTACAAGAAAGTCTATAAGTCGATGCCGCACACATGGATCATGGAATGCCTAGACCTATACAAAATCAATAGGACCCTCAGAGCTTTCATCAAGAACTCAGTGGGAATGTGGAGAACAACACTAGAGGCCGACTACAAGCCAATTGCACAAGTCAACATCAAGTGTGGGATTTACCAATGAGATGCTCTGTCCCCACTGCTGTTCTGCATATGCCTGAATCCCCTCAGCCAGATCATCAACAAGACTGTCTATGGACACTGACTTCGGAATGGAGCAATGATCAGCCACCTCCTGTACATGGATGACATCAAGCTGTATGCCAGGAGTGAACGAGACATTGCTTCACTGATCCACAACACTAGGATCTACAGCAATGACATTGGAATGCCTTTCGGACTGCAGAAGTGTAGTCAGATGATAACAAAGAGAAGGAAGGTAGTAGGTAGCAGAACTGAGGGGATTGTGCTACCTGAAGGCAACATTGCAGACATTAAGGATAACTACAAGTACCTTGGAATCCCA
>VOQJ01042825.1:0-14417 GCA_015052665.1 Apistogramma diplotaenia
AGTCATTGCAGATGACTGCCCCTCCCTGAGCCTGGTTCTGCCAGAGGTTTCTTCCTGTTAAAAGGAAGTTTTTTCTTCCCACTGTTGCCAAGTGCTTGCTCATAAGGGGTCGTTTTGAATGTTGGATTATCACTGTAATTACTGTAGGGTCCTTTATCTTACAATATAAAGCGCCTTGAGGCAACTGTTCGTTGTGATTTGCCGCTATATAAATAAAATTGATGTTGGATTATGTTGGATTTAACAGGTAGCCAATCTGGGAGAAATGTGCTCTCTCTCTCTCTTTATATTGAACATCTATGCAATGAGCTGAAACTTGCAGTCTGGAGAAGGCACCTTTCAAAGCTGAGACCGCTGGAGGAGCTTACATCCATACCACCCTGAACACATCCGATCTCGTCTGATCTTGAAACTGCTGAAGCAATTCATTCACGAGGAGTGGGTCAAAACACTTGTTGATAGGGGCAGAAGTCTTATTGAGAGTTACAGAAATCACTGCAATCAAGTGATTGCCTCAGACGGTTGTGCAGCAGAATATTAAGTTAAGGGCACCATCATTTTTGACTAGGACAGTTTCATTAATTTGTTTTTTAAAATACTTCCGTTGACCCACAGTTCAAAAGCAGTATGTGATTTTTGTGAGTTAATGATCAGTAGATTTTCTTAATTTTATTATTACTTTTGTTATTTTCAAGCTATTTCAGTGATCATTGTGAGTTTTTCTTTCTTTAATGGAAGGATACCAACAGTTTTTTCTGTGTCTGTATGTGCTTGTCCAGTTAATATGCACACATTCACGTTAATACTGCACGCAATTGCTCCATGTTTATACAAATGCACAAAGTTCAACAGACGGTACTAACTCTGGTACTGTTACTGTAGATGGACACTTTTGGTGTTTTCATTTGAATTCTAGACAATAAAATACTACTACTAATAATAATAGCACCCTTATAGAAGTTTGAATTTTTCAACTTTTCTCCTTGTCTGTTCAACTCTCCTGCCTCTTTCATTTATTTTGTCTTCACTCCTCCGCACACGACTATGACTTTTTTCCACTTCCTTACTCATCTCTCACCTAAGCCTCCAAGAGGTGATGTAGTCATTCACCCTCTCCTCTTTCACCCCCTCACTATCTGTAGTTTCCTCTTTAACATCTTGTTTAAATCGTGTCTTTAATGTCTCTTTCACCTCTCCAGTCTGTCGCCCTTATCTTCACCCCATTCACTCCCTTGTTTTATAATTCACCTTTCATCTCTATTCCCCCCTTTTGCCACTGCTCAATGGCTTCATAATATCACTCCCCCTCTCTATATCACACTTACCTACTCTCTAACTCATTTACTTCTCATTCACTCTATCTCTCTTTCCACCTTTCTTCTCCTCCTAATGCCTTTTCATTCTTTTGCTCCACCTCTCTATTCCCTCTTAATATCTCGCTGTCTCTCTACCTGAGATATTGAAGCTATAAAGACAGGTGTTCAAAAAGAAAGCAGGGCCAGCAAATCTGTTTTATATGCCTTCTGGCATCATTGCCTGGAATGTAGAAAGAAAAGAGGCAGAGAAAAAGAAGAAAAAGCTGTGGTCTGTAATATCTAATTCTCAGCTCCTCGAGGAAAAAAGAAGAACCTAGTTTTCTATAAAACCTTCAGCCTTTTGTCTCCACCACTTGGGACGTATACATTCAATTCACCCTCATTCTGTTACGCCTCTTATTCTTTCTTTCACTGTGTGGGAACAGGGTCTACGCCCTACTCTAACAAAATATTATGGCTTCAAAGTGTGCAGATGACAAACAGTAACGTCTTGTCAGTGGTGTAGTAATATACATGGAAGAAATGGTTATGGTTCTGCAATTTCATCCAGTGGAAATGTGAATTATTAACAAAAGCGCCATTTTACAGTGGTAAAGGTGATTTAGACTGCATGTTGTGGGCTGTGTTGAGAGACTCAACCTTAGACACATCGCCTGAAGGAATTGTATTATAAGTATTACTTTATTTTTAAACTTGATCATGTATAGAGTCATCCAATCACTCGCTTTCTTACCTCACCCCCTTATTAAAATTATTCTTATTTACAGTATGCAGTCAGCTAACGGAGAAAAAGTGTGTGTGTGTGTGTGTGTGTGTGTCATGTTGACTTTTGGGGTTTAGTCGGCTTCTTTTAGGAGCGCCCCAGCAGCTGGAATCTACCCACAGAATAGATTGGGATAATCTCTGAGTGTGTGTGTGTGTGTGTAAGAGGCAAAAAGAGAGAAGTGGGAATAAGTGAAGGAGGAAAAATGCGGGTTAAAAAGAGAGCCAGCAAGATGAGGAAATAGGAGAGATTGAACTGTCAGCAGCTTGACTTAATCTTTTTTTTCAATATGGAGATGAGGCACGAATCTGTATGACTTTGACTGTGCACGCGCGTGTGTGTGAGTGAGACAGCTCCATCTTGTTTTGAAGTAACCTAATCGAGGATGGAGACCCCACGCTCACCCACCAAAAAAACTCAGAAGATTGAAACTAACGCTAGATCCGTAAAACTAGCCTTTGTCAATCCTAAACTATGTAATGCCGCCCATTTTTCATGAAAGACATCCAGACTTTGTCAATGAAGACTTTGTCACTCATTTGTTTTTGTTTGCCAGATGCCAGGCAGAGGGGCAGATCATCGTCTTACACCGCGGTATGAAGAGGTGGAACGCCAGTATGCCTCCTTACCAAGGTACTGCATCTTCTCCTTCCTTTGTTTGAGCGGGTCCAAGAAAGTACATTTTTGGATGAACATAACACAGCTCTGCTCATTTCTGTTCAGCTCTGTTCTGCTGCCCTTCTTTTCTCTTCCTGTAATTAAACCTCCATATTCTATCTTTCTTCCTAAGTGTCTCTGGGGGGCTCTGCCTCAGCCAGGAACTCACCTTACCCCTTCTCTGGGGAAAGCAAGCTCTATACAGGGTTGAAAACCGATCTGCACCCCCCTCAAAGTTACTTTACCATGTGCTCAGAGTTTTTTTTGTGAGTCTGCAACTCAGTGAGCTGATGTCACTAAAATGCCATTGGTCAGCTGGTTTAGTGAGGTATTTGTTGGACCACTTTTGCAGCTTTCTATGAAATGTCACTTGAATCTTTGCTAAATGACATTGTCAGAAGATGCATGTTATGTTAAGGAAATATTAATGGGTTTTTCTATTGATACAGTAGGCTTTCAGAGTTAGATTGATCTTTAATTTTCCTATTTTCTGTTTTTCATTTTGTGGTGTATTTTTTCAGATAGTCAGGACACTGATAACTTTGGTCACATTTAAACTAGAGAAACATAACCACTCAAATATTTCTTTGCACTGTGCTTTATTATATTGCTCTGCATTTTGTTGTTTTGCTCCCTGGACAGCATGAAATATTGCTAACATTAGCCAACAGCAAGAACAATAGCAGCTTCCTGAGTATATTCATCAATTCTTGAAAGATTATTTCCATTTATTTCTCATTATGTGTTTTCTGATTCAGTCAGATAGATATTCTGCCCCTGGAAGGCCACAGTTGTACAAAAGTATAATTTGCTGGGAGCATGTATGAAGCCACAGCTGTTCACTGGCTATTTAAACACATTAACCTCAATGTGAAACACAATCACAGCTAAACTATATTTCCCAGCTATCATCAGTCACTACCAGTTTTCAGCAACTTATTTTTCATTTGCGACATTGCCACTTTCTCAACTTTAATTATCCTTTCTTTCTTCACTCCTTCACTATCTTCACATTTTATTTTTCCCCAGACCCCCCCGAGACCTTCTCTTCTCCCCTCCCTCCCACTTGTGTGTAATGTCTTACTCATCCAAATGTACTTTATTCAGTGTCATTTTTTTCCTCATTGCTTTCCAGAGACAAACAGTCCTGCAGTAATGTGTTTTTAGAAGGTCTAGTATCAGCATATCATAACCTTTTATCTAAATATAAAACTCTTAAAAGTGAAAATAAATGTGCAAACATTAGCAATAAAAACAGACTAGTTGTTACTAGCTCCTTCTCGCCTACTTTTATTTTGTCTTTGTCTACCGACACCTTAGCGGACTAACAAATGTTCTTGTGGGTATGTTAGTCAGAGAAAGAGAGTGAGAGGAGGTAAGCTAAGTGTAATGACAGAAGTTTAGAGCGTTTACAGCCAGGTTCCCACCCCTGTTAAAATGGTGAAGGATGGCTATTTCACACCTCTTTTGTGTGTATGTGTGTGTGTACATGTGCGTGTGTGAGATCGTGTCTGTGTGGGTGATGACTTTGGCAGATGGAAGCGAGAACAGTGATGATAGTTTTGAGGTCTGGCTGTGGTATCTGAAAAAGCCTTGGGAAATTGGACACACACTCACTCACATACAGTACACCCTGTCTCTATTTCCACTTGCAGACATGCACTGTAATCCGTAAATACTGTGCCAATTTCACATGTATGCATCATGTTTGTAAGAGGCCGCATCATGTTTGTAAGAGGCCGCAAGATATTTTTTCATGGGAATTGCTCTGAAAATCTTTCCGCTTTCAGCCTGGTAACATTTCCAAGACCATTTGACAGATCACCGTATCGTACAAAGCAAGGCAGGGAACTGATGGGTTTGAGCAGCCGAATGGAAACCTTACAGTGATTAACGAGCTAAATACATATGAAAGAGATTCACCTGGAAGTTGTTTTGACCTTTTAATTAAAAAGTGGCTTTCCCCTTGTGGATAGCCTGCACTACCACGATTCCCACTTTCTCGGCCATTTCTGATTGCCCATTCCAATGTAAATTCTTTTGAAGAAAAATAACTGACAACATATATAATGCGGCGGCACGGTGGCGTGGTGGTTAGCACTGCTGCCTCACGGACAATGACATCTGGAGGACCTGGGTTCCAGCCCCCCTGCAAACCCGAACGGGATAAGCAGTAGAGGATGGATGGATGGATGGATGGAACATATATAATTACTTTCCAGCAGTGCAGTCCGCGTTTTTTTTATTTTCTTTTCACAAAAGCCACAGCTGTCGAGATAGTTACGTATCTTAAGCACCTACTGTTTCCGGTAAATGTTGTTACTTACAAAAACACCCTGAAAAACAGCGATCAAGGAACCAGGCAAATGTTATGACCGGTTACTATCACAGTAGGACTGACAGTGGTTGGAGAAGCAGCGCGACCAAAATTGTTGTCACCGTGTACTGAATTTGAGATCTTGAAACGGTTGCTTCAAAGATCAGGACCAAAATCCCATCCGTCACATGCCTGCTTCAGAGCTTTCATGTGTCAGGGCCGTGATAAAGTAGCAATTAAAAGCAGTCAATCTGCTATCAGTCTGTGATTGAATGGTTTCAAGGAGCAATTACATGCAGTGTTTATGATAATAAATGTGATGTCGTCTACAAATGTGTGGTCATCTACATACATGGAAATTCAATTTAACTACTTGCATTCAGAATCAAGCCAGAACTCCATGGATTTAAAATTGAAATTCAAAAATTTCCCTTAAATAGTGACATAGATTTAACTGCAAAATGACATAGGTGCTTGGCAACATTGCCTTTATATAGGAATATTACCAGAATACAACCGGCTGTCCACCAGTTGAGCAGAGTCCCCTACTGTAGGTCCATTGCAGAAGAGTTGTGCTCAATGGCACAGGTAGGCTAAGTCATCCATTGCTGTATGCGTGACTTCAGCTGTAATGGTTTCTGCACCACTGGTATATACATTAGTTTAGACTTAGTCTGTAGACTAAGAATGCTTTTACAATTTTTATTTTTAATAGTTTATTTTTATCAATGAATGAACAGCAGAGAAATCTAAACCAGAACAATATTTGGTGTGAGCACCATTTTCCTTAACAATAGCATCAATTCTTCTACAGTAAGTACATTTGCAGACAGTTTTTGAAGGAACTCAGCTGGCAGGTTGTTCCAAACATTTTGGAGAACTAACCACAGGTCTTCTGTGGATGTAGGCTTCTTCTACTCTGGGGCCCACTGTTTTCTGCCAGTACTGAGCTGATCGCACTGCTGGACATGTTCCGATTTTGAAGGGAAATCATCTTGGTGTGTGTTTTTATCTCCTTGGCTGGCCGCTGCAATCCTCAATGTTGCCCGTTTTTTGTGCTTTTGCATTAGAGCTTGAACACCACATCTTCTCACTCTTACCTATAAAAGGTGAGGCCATGTGATCCAGTTTAAACTGTAAAAATGTTTGAACAACTTCATGCAGCACAAGAGTGAGGCATCTCTGCCATGTTAAGTCTGCCAATTTTGCCACATCCAATATGGAGGTGACATTGACTTACGCTTCAGTATTCAATGCTGCGTCTATGTATATATGTGTATGGTTTGGGAGCTGTAAGAGTCTAACTTCCCATCACTATTATGTTGGGCTACAATATTGTTACAATGATTTGTTGACTAAAACTAGACTAAGACTAAATCAAAATTTGCTGTCAAAATTAACACTGTGACCTACTGTACAGCCACATTAGTTTCCATTTCAATATATCACATATTGTACAAGTAAAACATTTGATAGCGGAGCTCTGTAGACCTACAGGTCTCTAGTTGATTATTGTGTTCACGTCCTGTTGCTGCTAAGCCGAATCACCTCAGCTACATGTAGTCACCTTTTTGGAGAGATGCAGGCCAAAGCTGCAGGACAAGCTAAAGAGATGCACATTATCATAGCTGCCATTTTACCTGCATATACAGCTGCATATCATCCTTTGTGTTCCCAAGTCTTTCATGGCAAATAACAAATATTATACATGTATTGTATATATCTTCAAAAAAAAAGTCTCATATATAAAGCAAATGGAATGGTTCTTATAGCGCTTTTCTACTCTATATGAGCACTCAAAGCACTTTATACAGCGTGCCTCATTGACCCATTTGCTCACAAGTGAATCCAAGCGCTTTCTATCTAACATTCTCACGCACAGTCACACTCCGATGATACGTTGGCATGCAGACTGGAGCAGCAAGGGCTTGAACTACTAACCTTCCGATTAGTAGATGACCTGCACTACCTCCTGAGCTATGGCCACCCAATATGAGAGTTTTCTAAAATGAACACACCAGTCTGAAAACAATAAAGCTGTTACTGTTATCCAGAAATGTTTCCCTTTTCAGAGGTTTTATGTCAGAAAGGTGTGTGGTTCTTTCTCATTCTGACTTCATCTGTCTTCGTCTCTGCCTCAGCCTTTCTGTCTACACTTCTTCCCCTGCTGTCAATTATCTTTAAAGATATTTCAGCATCTAGCGAGTCAGAGAATGAGATCGTGTTTGGAAACCACATCCAAGCTGCTGACCTTATGAAAACATATTATTTTGCGGCCGGCCCAGAAATAGCTGACAAGCTGTGTGTATCTAATGTCTGCGTCCATGTATACCTGTGAGCATGCATGGGTAGTGCAATGTTGGTGTTTTTATGTGTGTATTTTCTTTTTCCAAGCTAGTCCACAAAGCAGAAGGGCTGCTTATTAACGTACTGTATGTATGAACCTCACTTAACTGGAGCACTGAGTACATTATGTCAGTGTGTGCATGTGTGCGTGCACTGTTAGGCAGGATTTTGATGGCTCTAAAATTAAAACATGACCCAGCAGTGGATGATGTTTCCCTGCCTAAAGCACAAACACTTTACCAAACAAACTGTCAGCAAATGTCACTGCTTGAAATAGAGGGGAGGCTGTTCGGGGTATTTTGTATATATTGGTGCTACATAAAAATTGTTCACTGTGATGGTATTTACCAAAAGATAAACAGACTAAAGTCATTTTGGCAACACTAATTAAACATGATTTACATCAAATGTGATCCATTCTGGGGCTGCTCGGATTCTCAAAGTCAAGTATTCGTATCCATTTGACAACATGTGCTGTGCTTGTGGTTAGCTAATGAGAGAAGCTGAAACCTGAGGTGGACTGTTACTGCTATTACCTCGCGAGCGATTCCTTTTTAAGGAGTGTGGCCTAACCTAATGTATGTTTAGTGTTATGACAAGTTGGCAACGAGTCTGTATACATTAAGAGTGGCACAGGGGGGCTGTGACTGGTCAATATATTGTTTGTCATATATGATTATACATGACCCAAGCATCAACCAGGCAGGGGCAGACTGCCTTGACAGTACATGTCCTTGGTGTGACTCGTGAATAAATAAATTCAGTAAGCATCATAGTTGCTGTCCACCGAAGGACAGAGCTGGCCCATCACAGGCCTGAAACTTCCAGGTGTGTCACTTTTCCCATTGCACACCTGGAGACTCTTTACCTTTGAGTCTGCCTTTGGTGGCTTTTCAGTTAGCATCCACCTAGTCCATGACTACACAACACACTAAACATACTAGACACTAACTATACATTGCAAACATACTAAAATCTCTCAAATTTAAAGCTTGCTACCAATAGTGCTGCCTGTGTGCCTTTTGCTACCACCCCCACAACGTTCACCTTTCATCTAATTGATGTCTAATATTTTGACTAGTTGATGTGGTGCATTTTTCCACCAGTCTTTTTTTTTTCCCCCTTTTACTCACAAGCACTTCAACCTAGTGAAGATCCCGTTTTTACCATTTCTTCTTGCACCAAACACATCACACGTGAGGACAATATACAGGAAAAAACATGGTGTAAATTATTCATCATAACTGGTTTTACTTAGTTTTGAAATTGTGTTAAAACTTGCTTGAAACTATGTGGGTTTTCAATCAGACCTGTAAAACTACAACCGGGAGGTTTTCACAACTTTTTTAGACTGCTCAGTAACATCAAAGCAATTTGGAAAACAGTCCTCAGGTGACCCGTTTGAGCGTAATCACTTGCTCGACAACAACACAATCAAGCACAGCAGAATAGTGCATCCCTGCAGCCACTCCATTCTTGTAGTGCACTCCAACAGGGGTGATAAAATTACTTTAATTAAATGTCTAGATATACATAAAATTCAGTGTAACAGCTGTTCACATGATGCACACCTTGTTCAAGAGGAAATAAGGGCTCAGTTCATGCTGACTTGTGACTTTCCTCATCACAGAAGAGCTGGTCCTAACCTTAAGAAGTCAGGCTACAGATAATTACTGTAGCTGCATTTGAACTTTTGAAGACCCTTTGAACATTTAAATGCAAACTCTAGAATATTTGTCAGCAACAATGAATATGGCAAAGTAATGGAAACTGTTACGTTTCATAATGAAATGTCAGTTTTTAAATTTCTTTGTTCATGCATTCAAATTTTAAAGAAATTGATTTATGCAGATACACGCGGGGCTCATGTTTGAAGGATGTATGCAATATTATACGTAAACCTCAAAATAATCAATGGTTTGACTTATAAAATTCATATGTTCTGATTTTATGATGCAATCTTATAGCTGTTTTGTGTGCTTTCTCCACTTGATTTTAATCCTTGAGAAACTTTATTTAAATATTACTATTTCACTAGCACGTACATCTGGCACTTAATGATCTGTGTTTGATATTCACAAAATATCACCCTTAATTATCACATTTCTCCTTGAAGACTTGAGAGATGTTGGTTTATGTGGGAAAGGAACACTTAAAAAAAGGCAGAGGACAGCACAGTGCGTCTTTCTTGCTTAAAACCCCCAAAGGTCTCCTCTCACTGCCATTCGCTTGAAATTACCCCTCACCTCTATCTCTTCTTCTCCCTCGTTGTCACTATCCACCTCTCTGCTTCCACTTCACTCGGTGAAGTTATTTTAGTAAAGCAAAGGAAAAGGCTGAGACTGAGTGAATCTCGCTGCACCTCTAAGCATAATGGCTCAGTCACACTAGAGAAAAAATAGGATGGTAACCTCTTTGTGATTAGGAGAGGTCTGTGGTTGGATTTTTTTGAGCTGTTGGAGACCAATTGCAAGCAGTTGCAGGAACCAGATAGCTGTGCAGAGGTTGAGCATGCAACACCCTCAACCTCTGAGAGAGGTTGCTGAGCTCCTATGCCATTTTGCAGTTAAGTTGCTGTCCTACAGCAACTGTAGTGATGTTTACTTTTTTTGCATATGTGTCACACTTGTGTACATACAACATACATACTTATTATGTGTATGTCAGCACCTGCCTGTGTGTTTCAATCTTTCTGAGGTCAGTAGATGGCTATCAGTTTGTGTATTGTCATCATTAGCAGGTTGCCCCCCCCCGCCTTCCATGTGTGCAGAATTACTGACCCATTTACACATTCTTTCTCTGTACCAAATACACACACACCTGATGCACGTTTGTCCTCTCTTATTGCTCTCTATGTTGAATAGGGAAAAGAAAGAAGGCAAAAATAAGCAGAATAAGAACAATGGTTAATAGATTTTGCACCAAATTTAAGTTACTTAATGTAAGTTATAAAAATATTAGCTTATGAAGAAAATTTAGACTTTCATCAAGAAAGAAGGAAATTGTATTGGTTTACCCGATGGTGTTTTCAGCCTCCAGTACTCACATGAAGCTGCACACATTTCTGATGCTTGGAACTTCACTCTTGCACACAAAATGAGACCATCAGCTTTGACTGACAACATCATTTGGCTTTCTAGCGATTTCTGTTTATAGTTCAGTTGTGTAAAAACAGCCTTGACCCGAATTGGATTAGCCAAACGCCATGTCCGATTTGTCCTCGTTATTGCTCGCATTCGATTAAAAGAGCCTATCAGAATTGTCGTTCAGGTTACCGGAGAGACCGTCACTTCCTCATTATAATGATAATTAGATAACTGCTAATTACAAAGCAGATGTTGGACTGTATCTTGAGCTCTGTCTCTTCCCACGTCTTTTAGTCGTGGTTCCTCATTTATTTCCCTCCACTTGCTGCCATTCTGCTTTGCATCTTTCTCTCTCTCTGCCCCTCCACTTCTCATTTTTTTTTGTGTTTTCTGAACTTGGGGTAAAAAAGGACATTGTTGAAAATCATTTCCCTCTCCCCAAGAGGGAGATGAAATGGGAGTGTCTCTCGCTTCTCTTTCTGTCTTTCTCTTTCTCCATCTCTCTTGAGAAGACCTCCCAACAAGGCCCAAGAGTTTCCCAGACCACTTTACAACTGCTGCATAATCTACCCCATTGTCCACTTGTTTTTCTGTTTCCCTGGACTCATCGAGACTCTGCTTGTTTGTTAGCCATGCAGGGAATTCAACGAAAGACCCTGCCTCTCATAATACGCCTACCCTCCTTCCCCCTGCTCTCACTTTTTTTTCTCTCTTGTGCCCCCATCTTGTTCATAACTTGTAGCTTTCACGATGTCGCTCATTGGTAAAAGCTTTGATTTTGATCACTGACTCTAAAATGTTGGGTTATAACCCATAATGTGTTGCAGAAGCAGCAGGTAGGTATGACAAGCATATGATGTGCTTTCATTTATGTGGACCCCGGGGTGAGAGAGGAAATATTTCTTTCAGGTCCCGGCTGGTAAATGTTTAACAGATTTTGGGGTCTCCTGGGGTTGAGCTGATGTTAAGTGACACTGTGTTCTTGTAGAGTGAGGTTTGTGAAATTTTCGTGAATAATTTGTAATGGTGATATGATGATTTTTCTCTTTATTTTATTACACATAATGAAACATTCCATCCATCCCGAGTCCACCTCTCCTTTCAATTTATTGTTCTGCCCTTGTATTTGAAACCCAGCAAAAGCAGTTAATCAGTCATCAGTGTGTGCAACTGCACATAAAGGCATGCATATACTGTACATTGTTATTTACTTCTGTTTCAAGAACAAGAAGATGGACTGCACTTCATAAATTTTTACTGTTGCAGCTGTGAAACGTTCACATCTGGCAGCAGTCGACTGACCATCTGTCGCTGCTGCGCTGCTAAAAGAATCCTCTAGTTTAAAAGTTATATAGGAGAGTTAAATGGTAATTAAAAATGTTTGTGTGTGCATGCAATATTTCTTTCACCATTATATTAACTGTGGCGTGTGACAGTTTGAGTCTGTGCTCAATTTGAGCTGGTATGAAATTCTTATATTTAAAAAGGAAAAGAAAGAATAAAATGTCTGTGATGATTTATGAATTGGGGGAAATGTGAGGCAGTTCGTATTACTGCAGCAAGCAGAACTTTGACTTTTAAAAAAAATCCTCAGGATCCAGAGAGGTCAAGTTAATGAGTATATGTGTGTGTGCATGTGCCTGTAATTCACATGTGATAGATTCAGTGTATAATATTACTGTAATGTTACAGTCACTGTTTTGCAAACCATGACTTGTAATATACACACAAGCACGCTCTGGGACGTCCTTCTGTCTGATCGCATGACCATACATGTGTCTGTTCTGGGATTTTTACTACCTCCCATCTCTTACAACTACTATTTCAAAACTCCTCTTCATGTATCAAATTAGTGGATTGTAATTTTGTCAGCAATTTGCTCCCTATGGTTCTGCAACGGAGAAAAATTTCCCCAGCTTGAAACTATTACTTCTTGCTGAGGGGAACTTTATTGGCTCAAGATGTGAAATGAAGACGGTTGTTTGAATGGGGAATGGTGTTATCAGTAATGGATTTCATTATGTTTCAGGAAGTCACCCACTATACTGCCTGTAAGTGGTTATATATGATATAACTGCATGTCATCTTTAGTTTGAGTAATTCTGGCTAGTATAGATGGGCATGGCTGTTTCAGGTGCAGCCATTTCACCGTGAGTGTAATCAGTCTGTCTTTATGGCTGTTACACAGGTGAATTTGAAAAGGTGTGTACGAGCAGAGACTCTGATTGCACCATTTAACGTGACTTATGGCTTGTAGCCTGGGTTCTCCATGAGATAAGGCTGTCATTTCTTGAGAAATTACAGCTTGTGAAAATGTATGTAGTTTCTGTAGCTGGATTTTAGTGCAGCCCAAAGGGATACCACCATGAAACGTCTTTAATTCATTACTCGCTTTTAAGATGGTTATCTTTTATACCACAAGTTTGCTTCTTTTTTTTTTGAAGATTTTATCAGTATAAATATACCAATTTTCATGCTTTTTCAGAAGAGAAATCTGAAGATTAAATAAAACCAGGTGCAGAATTCATGTCGTTGTTGAGTCGAAGGTTTTTACAGAGTCTTTTTTTAAGAACCTGTTTAATTACCTACTTAAGCAGAAATATTGTGAACAACAAAGAAAAATAAAACAAACACAAAAGTGCAATTTTTTAGACTGTAGACAGCTTTGAGATTTTTGCCCATGTGCAAGGTAAAACACAGGAAAATAAAAAATTACAGATATCACTATTAAATGAATGAATTACCTCCTAATTTGCTCAATTGCTCAGCAGACAAAGCTGAACACACCCAAACGTGTACTTTCTATGCTGTAGTCGTTTGCTTAGTCGCACAAAATCTTAAAATTTCATTTATTTGATAACGTTCTAGAAAATCCTCTTACGCTACTTACATTTTATTCCTGTCTGTAACTAAAAGAGCCTGCAGTCTGTTCGTGTCTTTATGAGCAATGTTGTAGCTGATGCCATGGCAGAGGACACTGTCTGTTACTTTGTGCACACTTCACTCTCACAGGTAAGAAAGCGACTGCAATAAAACAATGTTTCAGTGACACGAGTATAAGGTCTGAATGACACGCAGCCCTGCGCTGCGTTAGTGCGGAGCATGTTCTTTGGCTTGTTCCATCAGCTCGTCTTACATTTGACTTGTTGATCAGATTTCTTTTTGGAGGAGCTGCCTGCAGTAAATTGTCAGCCTCTGTCATTTTTGGCTGCAGTTTTGTCGCTCAGTTTCCAAATGGCATGGCCGTATTATGATGGGATGCGAAACACCACTCCAAATCCCCATTGTTCTGCCCTCTCTGTGTTTCCGAGGCAACAGTCTCCTACCATCTGGAAGGCCCTCATCCCTCAGTTCCTCATTTTCATCTAATGGGTTTCTCCTCTGTCCTTTTCCCATCTCATTTTCTGTTTCTTTCACTACTGTTTCTTTTTCTTTGCAAAGACATCTTTTTTTTTTAAAGAAAAAACTTTTTGTGCTCTAATTTGATCCTCTTTCTCTGTCCTCTTTCTTGCCGTCTCTTTTTTTCCTCATACTTTTTTACTTTAAGTGCTTAGTGTATTACGACAGTCTTTCATTTACTCCCCCTTTTTAACCCGCCGTGGCTGTTTCTTCTTATTCCCTGTCCGTCTTTTTTCCCCTCTTATCACTTGAGCTAATGAGTACATTACATTATGCGCTCACATTCGCAGTCACACAAGGCATGTTTCCAAATCTATGTGTATACACACATACACCGGGGAATGTAATCATGTTAGTTTCCTACACTGACATGTAATTCATGCATGATATACTGGAGGATTAATCACACTTGACAGAAATTTATTGACAAAGACAGATAGGAACCCCTGAAAGGTGCTTAGTTTCATTGAAACATGAAGAAGTAAGTGTGTGTGTGTGTGTGTGTGTGTGTGTGCGTGTGCAGGTGTGTGTGG
>VOQJ01042826.1:0-16037 GCA_015052665.1 Apistogramma diplotaenia
GAACACCAAGCAACTGGCTCCCTTTATACTCTCCCTGACATAGGGGAGCCTCCAGGAGAGTCCAAGTCTGGGTGTGACACAACAAATAAAAATCCACATAATCGTCACCACATCATCAAACAAATACCATACAAAATATATTTACATATGTACAACTCCTATAAATAATTTAACAACATTAACAACATTTTTGTATATTGATTTTATATCTCTATATTAAAACATTTTAACCGGAACCCCTTATCCTAGTGCTTTGGTTTGCTCCAGAGGCTCATAAGCAGGTGATTGAGCTCCTTTGACTCTTTTGCTCCATATCCTGCTGAAAAGACAACTGGGAGAAGGTGAGTACTGCTACTGCTAACACACTTCTGATATCTGCCACATAAACCAAAATTTACAAACAGATAATTGTAAACAGTTCTGACTAAGGTTTCCTTTTTGCAGGTAGGATGGCCAGTCCCCCTCCATTTCTCCACCTTCCACAACTGTTATCTAACAATATTACAATACTATCAAACACAATAAATCATATTTAAAGAATGAATGTGTGTTTTTCCTTTAATGGTAATGGAACCCCTGGTCTTCATTACATCCACCCTTAGCAAAACGCCACATGTGCTGCTGCACTGGAGTGAGTTCTACTATACAGGTGATGCTATTATTATGCCCACCCACACGGTTTCTCGCTGTACTTGCTTCTCTTCCTCCCCAATCAGAAAGTGCCCTTGTATCCCAAACACCTCTGCAGCCCCGGATTCTGCCCTGTAGGCAGGACTCTGTCATTAAGCCTCAACTTTCCTCACCACCTGCATAAAAAGGTGAAGAGAACAAAGCGGCACCTTGCTTCTCCCTTGTTCTTTTCTCCCCGATAATACCGACACCTCCTCCTCTTCCTGTTCCTCACCTTGTCCGGTGGGGGTGACCTGGAAAAGACAAATGCCTCTTCCTGCCGTGAGCTGGAAGGACCAGACCCAGACAGCCAGCTGGAGTGTGGAGGCTGTCGGGTTGCACGTTGTTACAACATACACTCTTTTGACTTAATTGGCTCCATATCAGCCTGCGTGCCATTGGTACAGACTGTACGATGATGCAGCCAGTGCCTGTCCCTTTACCCTCCACCCAGATAGAAGAGGAGAGAGCTACTGCTATGAGGACCACACCGATACACCTCTGTAGGAAGATTGCCTTGGCATGAATACAAAGGATGAGGTGCAATTTACCAGGTCACAGAATCTCTCCTGCTCCCCCCTTTTTGCTCCAAAATTGCAGCAGGAGGTGGCAAGTGGAGAAGATAAAGGAGGAAAAAGCCAGGGGGAAATGACAGAGGGACATTAGGAAGAGCGAGGGAGGCAGAAAGATTGGAAGAAGACGAAAAAGGAGAGCAAGAGAAAGGGGGTGCTGTGACAGACAGAGGCGGGCCGAGGAGGGGAAGAAAATGAAAGGCAATCTGATAGATGAAAAAGAGGAGCAAGAAAAAGGAGTGGCTGTCAGAGAAAGAAGCACTTTGGAGACCAAGAAATGTAGGGCAGCTCCTTCAGAGAAAAAGGCAGGGATTTCAGGGGCCTCCTTTGATGAGGAAAAGTTAGAAATGCACACTCACATGCTTCAGAGTGTTATCGAAATTATGACATCTGAAAGGGTCATTATGTGTGAGAAAGCAGCGGCAGCCTCGCAAACATCATTAAAACATGTGCAGGATTTCCCTCTCCGACTGCCTCCAGACGCAGGAATTTAATTCTGAGATCGAGAAGATTTCACACTCGCGAGGGAGCTCACGGCCACCTTGATCATCTCACCGTTTATTGATGCGCCGGGCTGATACGTTCCCACAATCCTCTCAGATCAGTTTGTTGGGAGCGATAGGCACGGTTATTGCCCAGCGCGGTGTGGTAAACAATGGGCTAAAACTGGTAACGAGAAGACGATCTTGTTAAGAGGAGCCTGGTGAGAGTAATGACTCGGAGGAGGAGGCGTCTGAGCGCAAGTTGTAAGCCGCTGTTTCGCTTTCACGTCACGTCTACCCATCCACTGCAAAAGTCCCTTTTCTCCACAAGATACAGCGAGTTGAAAATGAAACTGGAAGATAAAAAGGTGCGGCATAATCTTAGCGTGGAGCCGAATATATGCATGGGCAGGGACGGCGGGAGGAAATCTGAATATGGCACTCAGACGAACCGTTAACTGTCAAACTCGAGATGACAAGTTTGTTGTGAACAAGGGCAAACTGGCAATTTTTACACCCGCCAAAAACAACTTCTTCCAGAGTGGAGACGGGCTGTTAATCTTGGAGTGCAAAAAAAAAATAAATCACGTCAAGCTAAATCCCAAAGGAGCAATTACTGTTGTGTTGTCGCAATAGAACAACAAACCCAAGGAAAACAAAAAGAAGACATCAATAATACATCGGCAATACTGCGAGCCGTATGTGGGCAAAAGCTGCGCTTCCTTGTGAAAACATTTTCAGTGCTAAATATTCTATTTGGAGTGTGTCCATTATGTGGCGGAACAGAGGATAATGAGAGACAGTAACCAAAAGAGGGTGTGTGTGTGTGGATGTGTGTGTATAAAACACCAGCTGCCAGTGACTACGCTCGTCAGGCAGGAAGAACCTCCTGGGAAGACAGATTTCATATTGGCAAGCAGGACACGTGAGTGTGTCTTTCAATCTCTCTGTGCTTTGTGCATCAGCGTGTGTGTGTGTGTGTGTGTTAGATTCGCACAAACGCAGCACTCAAATATAAGTTTGATGTACTTTTATGAAAAATACATAAATAAATTTCCATTCTATGCTGTGACACTTCACTGTATTTCAGAGGATGTCTTGGACATCTGTTACTACTTAACAGATAAAGAAAGCTTTTACTTAATATAGTACTTGCATTTATATGGCGCCTTTCTAGTCTTACCACTCAAAGTGCTTTGGAGAAACCCTCCACCCACTGGCAACCTGCAGTCACCAGGGACCGGAGGTTGCCAAGTGGTTACTGGCTGTCGGTGGGCTAAACTGGTTGCAAAGTATTGTTCACCTAGCAACAGCAATCAGCCTAATGCAAGCCCCCGTCAACTGCGCAGGCAGCATTTCCCCCTGCGGACCCGAGGTTACCAGGAGGTCGCCGGCCTCAGCACTAAGCTGGGGCACAGCGACAGATGATTTCACAGCGACTGCCCACCCAGAGGAAAGTGTGTGTGTGTGTGTGTGTGTGTGTGTGTGTGTGTGTGTGTGTGTGTGTGTGTGTGTGTTAGTCATGTCACCATTTACTCTCAGTGACTCTTGGTGTGTCTTTAAAAAGGAAAACAAATTCATGAGCAAACAAACAAAAAAGTGAAAATGTAACGTAATGTAATGTAATGTTTTTGTGTTGAGTTTGTGTCTGACCTCAGTGGGTTACTGTGGAAAACATTCCTCAAATTAATGAACAAATGAAACATAAATATCACATTTTTTCACACCTGCGTTTGAACAATAACAGCTAACAGGAAGATATGCATCACCATCTTATTGCACCTTGTAGTGAAATACCAGGAGCAGATAAAAACTTCACCTTCTTTTTCTCAAAATGTTAACATTTATTTCCCCTTTAAACGTATAAAACTGTAAAGTAAAAATTCATTCATTCAACTGCGTCTTAAAGTAAATATCAGACAAAAATCAATCATGTAGAGAAACTCAGTGCACTTAGGCATCCAGATATTTTAGGAGCTTCAGAATTGGGAGGGAAGATAACTTAATTGACTTTTAATATACCGTGACTGTTGGTAACTGGATTGAATATTCAGGAAACTGCTGATTTTTGTCACTTTAAGCATCTCTCGGGTCCACAGAGGACGGTCCAGAAAAGAGGAAACCCTTAGCTAGCAGCAGTTCTCTTGGTAAAAATAAATGGATGATGCAGAGGTCAGAGGGGACTGATTAGACCGGTTTGAGCTGATAAAAAGAAGACAGTGACTCAAATAACACTTCTTATAATTACAGCAGCATAAGACCTCAACATGTGCCTACTGCTGCCAGCGACAAACAAAGCAGTGAGGCTGCAGTGGCTGCAGGCTCGTCAGGAACAGGCGATGGAGAACTGGAGAAGCATTGCTTGGTCTGATGAGTCTCGATTTCTGCTCCAGCACTCAGATCGTAGGGTCAAAATTTGGCAACAAAACAACATGAAAGCTTCCTGGCTTGTATCAACAACTCAGGCAGCTGCTGCTGCTGGAAATGTGTGTGTGTGTGTTTGGTGGGGGGGGGGGGGTGTTCTGGCACACTTTGAGTCCCTTAGTACCAATCAAATATCATTTCAACCACAGGCCTTTACGACCATGTTCTAAGAGCTACTCTCCGCCGGATAATGCCCCGTGTCACAACGCTTGTATAATCCCAGGCTGGTTCCTTGAAAAGGACGAGCTCGCTGTACTCAGAAATCCTCAGCATTCACCAGATGTAAATCCAACAGGGCACCACTGCGATGTGGTGGAGCAAAAATAATTACCGGAATCATGAACGTGATTCCCACAAATCCACAGCAACTGCCTGCTGCTGTCACGTCAGCGTGGACCGAATTCACTGAGGAACGTTTCTAAGACCTTTTCACATGTATGCAATGAGGAAATAAAGGTAGTGCTGAACACACCAAAAAAATGCTATCAGGTGACACTTAAAAATAAAAGAAGCAGTGAGTGCAGCAGTAAAATGTGAACCTCTTGAGCCATTATTCTGAAAAGCGAGTAATTTCAGTTGTGCTTGTCTGGATTTATTGAGGTGTTATTTTAAACCACAGTCTTGGTACTTGTTTTAAGTACAATGCTCAAAAGAATAAAAGACAGACTCTGAAAGCTAAAAAAAAAAAAAATCATATCTATACTGATATGGACGGGGTATTGATGTCACATCATTTGATGGAAATGAAAATCATGAACTGCAGAGGGCTGAATTCAAAGATAAGCTGAAAATCAAAGTGAAAAATGATGCGGCAGGCTGGTGCAGCAACTCAAATGTTCCTCTGTAGTTTGTGTGGTTCCCCACGTGCTTGTATGCACGCCTGCCCTGATGGTCATGCTTCTAATGAGATCCAGCGGATCGCCTCCCAAATCTGAACGGAGCTCCTGGACAGAGGTGCGACCTGGCAGCACTCAATGGACCAAAACATAATGCCCGAGATGAGGACGGGGGCTGCCGTGCACCAACTGCGCCATTGTTGAATCTGACAATGGGCTCAAGGATCTCCTCCTGATACCCAGTGGCAGTCATGGTGCCATTTCCTAGCCTGTAGAAGTCTTTGCATCCCTCCGTGGCCCCCGGTCCATCACTAATCCACCATCAAACCAGTCGGAACGATATTACAGGCAGCGTAATGTTCTCCACAACTTCTCCAGAACCTTTCACATCTGTCCCATGTACCCAGGATAAACCTTCTCTCATCTGTGATGAATACGGGACATCAGTGGTGGCCTCTGGCAATGCCACCCTGTTCCCCCTCACACAAAGGAGCACCCACTGTTGAGCTGAAACAGGTCAACAACCCCTCTGTTACTTAACTGACCAGATCAACATCCCAGAAGTTTAACTCACTTGATACTATATTCTGATTAAAACACGTCTTTACGTTTCCGAGCAGCAGAAATAATCCCAGAGCTTCTTCCACCACTCAGTATGCCAGCTGCACACTCCCAATAATAATTCCCTCTGCATAACAAAAGTAAAATTTCCAGTGTGACCAGGTGGAACGTAGAAGAGAGCCTGTTTATGCATTTTTCCACTGCGTTCACACACACACACACACACACACACACACACACACACACACACACACACACACACACACTTAATAGGAAAATGCTAATGAAACGAATCATGATTCTAATGTTTATTGCCAAGGTAATGCCTATTCATTTACTCAATGGATACACACCTGATATGCAATAATCACCAAACTGGTGATTAGAAACGTACGAATGAGTTACATTTACACATCCTGATCTTCACGATGGAAGTAATGATTCCTGGCAGCGACACTGGAACAGGCTCACATCAGTAAACAACTGGTTGGGACTTTCTTTCTTCCCCCCCCTTTTTCCTGATTTTCTCACCAAGGTGATGAGCCTCTTTCACATACACCAGGCTCATTAAGCCTAACCCTGAGTGTATTCTGCCTAGCAGGATTTCATAAAGACACAAACAATGCATGCATGCATACTAACAGCTTTCTCTCAGAAAGAGGCTCCCACGGTGTTTTATCCCTTAATGAGCCCTGATCAGCCGATGAAGAAAAGGTAAGCGTCTCACAGCTGCAGAACTGGAGGATGCATTCAAAGACTTCACTTAGTGCAATTCTTGAAACACAACAGCAAATGAAAAGTACTTGGTTTCTAGCTAAATGGCCCATGATAATTAAATATTTTTAGGCTGAATAAATGAGTCATCAGTAATAGTTGTTCCAAAGAGATAAAAAGCAAAGTTCTGCTCCATTAATCGCTATTCATCATCTTAAGCTTCAGATATATTTGAGTGTTATCATGACATCTTAAGAACTACATACATACATACATACATACAAAATATATTATTTCCATTTGCAGTGAACATTCAAATCATAGGTCTAAAACTGCATCCCCTCTGGGAGCGATTCATTCATCACTCATCGCTGAAGGCTAGTTGCCTGTGGACATTCCAGACTCTGGTCGCCTAGGTAACCATCCATCTATTTAACAGGTCATATGTCAATCACAGGTATTCTTCACCACCCTCACTTACATTTCTTGCCTGGAAGCAGAAAAAAAAGTTTCTCGGACTCGTGTATAATCCATATTTGTCACCAAATATCAGATATGGGAAGTAAAGAAGTATTTAAACTTCATTACTGTACTTAAGTAGAACTTTCAGAACTGCACTTTTCTGAACTGTACTGTACTTGAGTGTTTATTTTTCTGACTACCTTTTACTTTTGCTCCCTACATTTTAGAACAGGCTCGTTACTTTAGGTTTAGGATATCTGAGGGAAGTTATTTCCCATCACTGCCCGGCTTCCATCATCAAACAGATCTGCGCCCAAATGGAGGAAACACAATGACATAAAAGGCTACTGGTGTATCCATCACCAGGACTTCTCAGATAAAAAGATATGAAAGAGCCCGAACCCTTTAATGTATGCAGCATTTATAGGGCTTTATTCAGGGGTCAAAGTGGGCAGATGTCTGTAAATTGTGGTCACGGTACTTCAGGCTCTAGAACTGCAGAATGACCATAACGGGAATAATGTGTTGCGGCAGATAATTTCAAATGCAACATTTCTAACAGCTGAATAAATACCCAAACTGTTTGTGTGCCTTTTGTCACACAGTGTGTCGGCTAGCTGAAGGTCCAGCTGCTGTTTTTCCAGCGAGAGAAAAGAATGAGGGAACTTCACTCACTTCAATTCAGCTGTGTAATTCCACAAAGAGCAGTAAACCTCAGAGCAGCAGCAGCACATACCAGATGATCTCACTCTGAGCACAAAGAGTAGTGGTTGTTCCCCACTGAGCCACTACAACCAATCCTCCACCTGCCAAATCCCACTTTGACCTGAACTGCACTCTTTTTTTAATTTTTAGTTGTGGAGGCAGAGTCACCTTCTGCAATGCAGGCGGCAGCAAATAGAACTAATTTTAAAATCATTCTCTTTTTCTCTACTTGTGTCCTACATTAGAGTGTTCAAGCGGAGTACTCTCATTAGAATTTAGATTGAAATAACAGTGCATTCTCATCTACTAATGTTTAATTATTAAATTAATAGTGCATGAGGTTCAGTTATCTTTGCACAAAAATAGCTGGTAGAAACATCCTCCAAAGAGCTTCTTTTTCTTTCTTTGAGTACATTTCAGATCCTGTACTTTTTCACTTTTATTTAATTAAAGAAGTTGAATTGAGCATTTTTTTTTAATACAAGTACTTCTACTTAAGTAAAGAATGTTTGTACTTCTGCCACCTTTCCCAAATATCATACTTTCTGTGGTCTCTGGTCGTGATATCGCTCGTTTCCAGTGTGCTTAATTCGGGATTGAGTCCTTGAAGCTGCGTTCACTCTGGAAGTGAGTCGCTCGTTGCACATCGCTTTGAAGAGCTGACAGCTTATTGCTCGTGGACATTCCAGCCTCCAGTTGCCTAGGTAACTCTATAACGTATTTACTACCAGGCTACATGTCAAATTGCTTACATCGTGTCCACTGTTTAAAGCCCCCAGCATAGCCGCCATGTTGGTCATTTCTTTGCACCACTGATGACATCATTACATAGTCACATCCATTTATGCTCACGTTAAAGTTATTGCCACAAAGTCTTGTGCTTTAAAACAGTTAGAATACCGTCCTCTGTATAATCTGTGACTCTGAGTTTCCGTAATGCTACAAAACATCAGTAAAAACTGATGCAATCCTAAACTTCTGCCTTCAACTCAGCTGCGGCAGCACAATGTGCCAACGAGGCGCACAAACGGCAGAAATGGCAACAGTGGCCATGACGTCCATTTGATGTCGACTTTGTCATCTAATGCTGTTTGTGAGGCACCGGACTGTTGTTATAAAATGGCCTTAAATGGCCCTTTAGGATGTGCAACAGTGTGGCGGCCAGAGACCACAGAAAATGAATGACACGCAGCAACTTCAAGCAACTATTGGTGAAAAAACTGCCAGTGATGTGAAGTCAGTTCTGAGAAACTTTTCTTTATGTCCAAATGAGCGACTGAACCAACTACCAATGAGAGCCACAGGAAGGTGTTGACTGACATACGAGCTGGTAGTAAATGTGTTACAGGGTTACCTGGGCAACCAGTGAATTTAGTCTCTAGTTTAATAGTTGCACAAGAAAAGTTTGTTCAAACAGCAGGAGGTGGTGAGAGAGCAGGTAGGCAGGTGGGCTTCCTTCCTGACAGGTTTTCTACAGCAGGTGTTTATTTGCTTGACTGATGGAACGGAGGCTGGAACACTGGAGGGGATCTCGGCAGATGGAGAAGAAGAGGCAATTTCACTGAGAGATTAACCACAAGAAAGTTTTCCTGAAGCTGGAGTAGTTACCATACAGTGTGCTGTATCTGGCAAAGAATGGATGAAGAGCTCGTGTGGGTAACTGAAGATGGAGAACAGGTGTGCCAACCCGAGTTGAAAGGAACAGGTGAGGGAAATGCCTAGCTTATCCCACCAGAAAAGAGAGTCTGACGTTTCACAAACTGTTAGTGGGAAAAGGCAGCGTGGAAGGACGCCGAGGAGCCACGGAGCCTGGAAAGTCTCTAAACGGCCAATGTCAACTTCAAAGCCCAACGAGCAAATCAGTTCTCATGTGGACGCAGCTTTAGGGTTGAAGGGTTTTCTGCACTAATGCAATAGTCTTACTTCCAACTCTAAACATGATGCAGGAAAATTGTAGAATAAAGGTGTGCAAAAAACATACCAACATGAATAGAAGGAACTGAAACCTGGCAACATCTGAATCCACTGGATGTGACAGTTTCACAGTGATTCGATGCCCATCGCTAGTTTAAAAGAAAGGAACTCCTTTGTAAGCATTCACAGTTTTTTTTATTATTATTTGAGAACACAAGCTTAAACAATTGTAGTCAATCTAGTACACCATGTAAAATCTGAATCTGCAACTTACTAAACTTGTTTACTGTAGCTTTTAGATACACAGAAACAATATTTCAGTCTAAAACGTGGAATCAGCGTAAAGTGGAAACCATTCCAGCACTGCAGAGTCGTCTTCTTGGTAGCTAAAGTTTGAATTTGTAGAAGCAATAAAACAGATAATGGCCAGGTGGTCGATATTGTCCTACCCAGTTACTAGCTGAGCATCTGATGCTATAATGGTGATGATCATCATCATCACCACCATCACCACCATCAAAGCTGCCTTTGCATTATTAATGCGATGATGATAGAAGGAGGGTATTAACACTGATTATGAGCTGAGGAAAGAGAGTCATCTTCAGCTCATAAATAGACTCTTGCATTGCTGAAATGAGCTTCTGTATCTGTTAATTTTATTAGCTGCAGCCAGCTGTCTTTATTTCATTCTTCTTCACTGCAAAAATGACAATTAGGAGTGCTTCCAGTTTTAAAATGTGAAAATGATTTTGTTCCAAAACTTCTCTCTGAGCTCAGTGCTGATGGAATAAACTTTGCTGACGGATCAGCATAATCTAGGAGGAAACCTCTGCACTCCCATCAATCAAAGGAGAGCGATTTGAGCCAAATGACTACGTGTTGAAGTAAGTTAGAGCCACTTGGTGTTCTTGAGTGCAGATAACTGCAGTGTGACATGAGCCAGACGTTTCCAAAGATAAGACTCAATAAATAAATTCAATAAAATAACTTTGAAAAAAGAAGTAAAAAGCACAAGTGTTGTTCCAAATGTTTCTATTTATTAGAATTTTTTTTTGTTTTTTTGCTGGTTTAAAAATGTCCATCCACTGATTCTACAATTTAGGTTAACAGTTGTTAGTTAATTAAACTATATTAACCATTGTAGTTGGTTTGTAAACCTTCTATAAAGATTATTTTTTAAACCTTGAAAATAGATACTATGTATCCTGGGTACTATCAGATGTTCCCTTATTTCCAGTGGAGTCGTCACAGCAGATTTTATACCAAATACCCTCCCTGACGAACAACAAATGCGCTTTATCGTGTGCATTAGCATGTGCAGCTACTGTAGCTAGCATAATATGTAGATACAGAAAACCGTTCTCAATTTCAATGGGTTAGTGCACTTGTTAGCTACCTTATGTAGTTACTATGGATCACCTTCATACATATGCTTACAATCAGGGTTCTGAAGGTTCTAGTCATGTAAAGCGAGTTGAAATCTTCCACACGATGGTACTACAGCATGTATGAAAAATTTGGTCTGGCAGACTTTTTGTGGGTTAAAAGGGTTTTAAAAAAAAGCACAATAACCAATTGATAGGAAGGGTTACATCAATAGGTTAATTGCTCCTTTACCTAGAAGGTTAAACAGCCTCTGTGTTAATGGTCATCCGCTGAGCTTAAATACTTAAAGTCATAACTACTGAGCAGAGTCCGCTGCAGAGGAACATGGTAACTAACGGGGTGTCCACACAGGAAGCAGTTTGCTCAATGCAAATCACTTTGTGAGACTGTTGGTTGCTAGTGGTTACTTACTGTAGGTAACCTGCTCATGTATTTTAACCCTGTGATATTTCTTAAATTTACTTAATATACTAACAACATTTTATTAAACAAACTAAACAAGGAGTAAACCTAAATGGGTTCCAGTTTAAAGCTCACTGCATTTTGCATGCGACACATAAGCTTTAAGACTATTGCAGAGGCTCGAACACATTTACTGCACGTCTTCCCTCACTCCCTCTCCCAGATTTCCTGTCCACTCTCCACTGTTCTATCATCATAATAATGGCTAAAAAAAAAGCCCTCATGGAAAAAAGAAATGAATCATACCAATGCTAAAGGTTTCACAGTAACACGGACTCACCATGCTAATTGTCTTTGCATATTTTGACATACCTCTTGAGAGCTGTCTCAAAGGTACCCCATCCTGTGTAGATGTTTCTTTTTTAGTTACTGTATGTCCTTCAACTTCAACTCCATTTCTTTAAATCTCTTTTAGAAAAGGTTTTTACTTATTTTCAGTGGACTTTGTTGAGTTTCAGCTGCTTCTTTGTACACTGCTCGAAAAAATTAAAACAGCACTTTGAAAAATATCTATTGAAAATATCTATTCTCAATAGGAAAGAAAATCATACAAGATATCTATACTGATATGAACTGGCTATTGTGTTGGGAATGAAAAGATGTCACACTATTTGATGGAAATGAAATCGTCAACCTACAGAGGGCTGAATTCAAACATAACTCGAAAATCGAAACTAGTCCATTTTGCCAAAATTTCACTGCAGCAACTCGAAATGGTTCTCAGTAGTTTTTATCATGCTTGTGCTTGTATGCATGTCTGACAACATCAGGGCATGCTCCTAATGAGATGACAGATTGTGTCCTGGGGGATCTCCTCCCAAATCTGGACTGAGCTCCTGGACAGTCTGAGGTGCAACCTGACGGTGTTGAATGGACTGAAACATTATGTCCCAGATGAGGCTGGGCTCTGTTGTGCACCCACTGCACCAGTGTGACAATGGGTTATGACACATATTGATGTGCCATCCTGGAAGAGTTGGAGTAACCTTTGAAGGGTCCAGGTATCGCCTCATGCTACCAGTAGTGACACTGATCCTAAGACTACTGAAAAAGCAGTCAGAAAAGATGAGGAGGGAAAAATGTCCACAGCCTCCACCTGTAACATCATCCTTGTTTCGGTGGTTGTCTCATTTAGTGCCCCTGTTGTTAATTTCATTAACACCAAAGCAGCTGAAACTGATCACCAACCCTTTCTGCTACTTAACTGACCAGATCAATATCCCAGAAGTTTAACTGACTTAATGCTATTCTCTGACTGGAAACTGGACTGATTTTTTTAATGACATTTTACAAAGCCATTAAAGACGAGACCATGCCAACTACACGCTACACCCCTCGAAATCAATTTAGGAACACTGACAACCATGGAAACTTCCACTGTTGACCTATATGTCAGCACGACCCACTTGCTACTGCTGAGGCTTGGCCAAAATCTATGTGAAGTTAAAGTCTGTATGTACTAGCTTCTCAGAGATGATGGAGGTGAGTGGTTCATCACCATTCTTACAGGCTTCAATAGAGCTACTTCAGAGCTGATGTTGGCGAAATGTCTCGGTTTGAACTTTCCGGCACAAACAAACGAACAGTCACACCAGCTTTTTTTCAAGGCTTGACAAGAAGTGCGAGAACAGGCAGAGCTGCAAGGACAAATTCTCTCCTTCACACCTAAAATTATTACCTCCTTTACTGTTCATATTCACTGCAGAGTGCCACTAACACCTCTGCTTTCAAAGGCATGGAAACAACGTGTGATCAGAGACGTGACAAAAAGAGGATTTCCAAGTAAAATGCGTTTTTTCACCTACAGCGCCGCTGAATTCCAGACGCTAAATTAACTACTTTAGCTGGAGCTTGTGTATTGACATGATAAAATATATAATATCATTATAGCATTATCATATATACATCATTTCTCAACATTTGGGGTATTTATGTCTCCTTGCATTAATGTGTGTGTGTGATGCTGATACAGGTGAAGCCCTGTGATCGGTTAATTCAATCAGCTTGCTGCCTCTGGACCATCAGACGACTGCAGCTTTTTTAGCCTCCAGCTGACATCCACCACCTGCCTCTTCTGCTCCCGTCACCGAGGCAGCGTTTAGTTCTTTGTTGCCTTTGAGAATTCTGTGTAAGCACAGTAACTTTGGAAGTTTGGACTCTGACAGCGTTGTTAGCTGTGACCTAATAACTGGCACACTGTAAATACTGAGCATTTACTAGCAGTTAAAAAAGGCTCCTCGATCCCACTAAGTTTTCCCTTTGTTTCTTTCTTTCTCTTTTTCTTTTGTTCAGGAGCTTAGATGGCAGATGTAATTTGTCTGCCCTTTGTTTTATTGTAAGCAATGAGCAGGGTTGATTAGTAAGCTTTTGTTTGATGTTTTGGGTACTGCTCAGCTCTGAAGAGAATAAACTCTTACTGAACCTTGATTTGTCTTTTGCAGCTGGCTTTTGAGAGTGGAGAACTCACACAGCATGTTATGTGCAGATTTGCCCTTAACTGGAGATGTAACAAACCCATTTTATAAGCTGTCAAAAGTCATATGAAAAGACAAATGCATAATCTCTTAATTTGCATTTTTAATAACAAATCACACACTATCAATATTTTCTGCTATGTAAGAGGGTCTGACTTGGAGACAATGTAACGACTTGGCTGTCTGCCTCATAGTCACACTGCAGGTTTTGCAGGGGAAACATGGTCATTTTTGACTGGAGACACATTGTTGCCATTTCAATTTTTTCTTTGTTACATTCGAAAGGTGCAAAAATTGTGAAAGAATATCAGAGATGGATGCGTTCACACCTTTTTGGTAACTGAATTCAAGTCTGAAATGCTTCTTGGCTGCATTTGCACACTGCAATTTTTAGATCTGATAGTTATCCAGTTGGCCCCCCCGGATGTTAGAGATTGCTTGTTGACAATCAAATAGCTCAGAAATCTGTAACTTTCCAAACGTGAGATTCATGGCCCATTTACGGTCAGCTGTGTGGAGACAAAGACGAGGGAGGCAGGGTTTCTCTCTCGTTTGCTGCCCACCCTGAGCATTCAGAATACCTTCGGTTCTCCTTAGTCCCCAGATCTATAGATTAAATTCATATTGCAGGTTCATTTCCAATTTTTCCATCAGATCTGTTCAATTTGCATTAAATTCCCAGCTTGTAATCTGTTTTACTCACACTTAAGCAATTTTAGCATACCGACAGTGACAAATCAGGTGTAGAACAAAATAGGATCCTGATCTGGTTTATTTCACTCATATTGGCCAGGTGATGTGGTGAATTTCCAGCTCAGTGAACACGTCATCTTAAATTGTTTCTGACATGGCCTGGACTATTTGCAGTGTCTGTTTTGCACTATAGAGATTTAGGTTCCCATGACAAGACACTAGTATTGATATAATTTGATTTAATGCAGAGCTCCCCCATCACAGAGGAAGTAAAAGGAGCCCGAAGCAGCTCTGTATGCACCCGGGAAAATTGCTTACTCCTCGGCACCTCTGGAAGTGTAATCAGTGAGCGGGATACCAAAGAAAGCCTTTGTCGAACAGCCATGACACCATCTCTTCGATGAGGGCGGGGATGATGGGATATACATCAAAGTCGGCTCTGTAATTGGGAGTGTTTCGACTGAAGGGCAGACAACGTGGTACAGGAAATGATTTAATGTCACATCAGCAAAACACCGCAGGGCTCCAGAAGCTGCTTCTGTCTTTGTGGCTTTCTGCTGCCTAGAAGTTGAGGTTTCTTCTGAAACTTTTCTTTTTGTCTCTACTTGTTTTACATATAAACTTAAAACGCAACTCTGCTCCTTTGCTCTGCTTTTGGACAAGAAGCACTCTGTTTAGGCAAACCCCATGTCTCCATAATTAATAACCTTGGCATCCAATATGTTTCTAATCTGGGGGAGGAACGCTCATGGCATAGAGAAGGAGACTTTGCCAAAATAAAAAAATAAAAAACAGTTGGATAATTTCTCTCTCCCACCATGGAGGGCACGCTCATTAATCATGCCTAAAGAGCTGAGTAATGTAGCCGGCCTCGTGTGTCTGTGGAGCCAGATGACGGAAAAGCAAAGAAACTCGACTTTATTGTGGTGCTTCTCGCCAGCCGCCGCCTCGCGTTTGCTCTTAACCACGAGAACGGCGGCAGCTATCATCTATCTCCTCATGTTGTGCCACAAGGTATGATCCATTTATCATAGTTTAACCTTTTCAGATCCTTTGCTGCTCTCTCCGGGACTGAATGACGAAAGGCACTCCACATGCTAAAGTCTACCATCTACCAAAGATTATAACACAGAGGAGCTTTCAATCACCATTCAGCTCATGGCGTGAGCCTCGAGAAAGCGTCCTTCCACATCCTTTATGTTAAAATGTATAACTTCACCACTGATTCCCTAACCACAGAATGCCAAAAGGCACGGATGTAAGATTACTCCATCGAGGGAATGCTTATCGAGAGGCAGTGCCTTCCCCCCCCACCCCACCCTTCACCTGTAATTGCTTTCCAGGCCTGCACTGGAAAGAGCCTGGAGCTGTGTTATGTTTGGCGGGAGCAGAACACTCTGGAGATAAGTTGAATTCCAAGACTATGCTCCAAATGGGACTACTGTGGCATAACGAAACCACTGTTCTCCTCACTTCAGTCAGAATGAGCCATTTTAGTATTCTAACATTGTCTTTGCATAAAAATAGCAGATATCTGTCACTGATGTTGCCTTCATTTTGTGTTGTAATTTAAAAACCCTGAATGGTACAAAGCACAGAGACAGAACTCACACACACACACACACACACACACACACACACACACACGCTTGTGCTCTTTTTCCACACAGCCCTGCAGACTTC
>VOQJ01042826.1:17572-37289 GCA_015052665.1 Apistogramma diplotaenia
GGGGCAAACTGTTCTCAGGGGTTTTGCGGGTTTCTGGGTGGGTGTGTGGGGGGGGGGGGGGGTCAGGGGCATACAAAAATCTGATGAATAACAAATGTAGTATAGGAAGTGAGACCTGAGATATGCAGTCAAACTACATTAACTGCTACTGCACAGCCCCCATCCCATCATCAGCCTCTGACATGTCCAGGTCAGGGTGCCCCTCATGTTTGACAAAACTTCATGCTCTTGTCTCTACCTGAGCCTCCTCTTCTTGACTCCACCTGACTTGCAGGATATCACTTTCTTTTTTTTTTTTAATTTGCGTGTTTCTCATTGTCAGGAAGGCAATCAGGGGAAGACAGCCGCTCTTTCTTGTCCTTCCATTTCCACCAAGATACAGACAAGAGTGGTTTCCAATCCTCCTCCTCCTCGTCCACCTCTTCACTGAGGAACTAAAAAGCAGGATAGTGCAAGAAGAAAGGAAACCCGCAGGGATTTCACTCCATCTTTCACTCCTGTGTCAGTTTCTGTCTCCTCCTTCACTCTCTTTTCTCATTCTCTCAGACCGAACCTTTCCTGGCTCCTATATTCTCTTTTATCATTCTCTCCGTCCTTACCCTTCCCCAGTTTTGTCCTCTTCTCTCATTCTCTTTGCCCTTACTCTACAAGACTTTCTTTCCCTTTTCATCTGCACCCTAAGTTTCTTTCTCTGCCTTCTTATCTGGTCGCTCTCCTTCACAGCACAAGTCCGAGCCCACCAATGCTGCTGCGTAGCTCAAAATACTACTAATTACCCTTCACTCTGACCTGAATCAAACGTGTAGCACTGAAAATTCTGGGTACGGAGGAATTAATGGATTTCAAATGCATAAATGCATATTGTAACATACAAAAAAACCCTTTATCTATTCTTTATCAGGTTTTGTGTAACCAGACATGGTTCAAGGAATCACAGAGAAATACTTTAAGCACAAAAAAGCCGAATGTTTAAGCATCTTGGCCAAGCGTCTGCAGAAAACCTATAGGCTTCCAAATGGTATCCGAGTTTAATACTGTGCTGGATGATAAAGTGAAGTGGTCAAAGGCTGACTGACACTGCACCCGTGTGCCAGCCAGCTGATATCTTGGAGAGATCAATATGGCACAGAGGTCAGCAAGCAAAGATGAGGAAGACAAATGTTCAAGTCAGTATTTTTTTTCCCCCCAAACAATGATCATTCAGCTCTGCAGAACACATTTGAGACAAGGCCAACAACTTTTACCCTCCGATATACAAGGAAAAACCTCAGCCATGTGTTCAAGTACATAATGGCTCCGGAAAACTTCGTGGAAAGTTTTTGAAGACTATACTGTACTACGCGCTAGAGCAGGCTGCGCATTCAAATCACACAGTATTGATTGCAGCTCGCAGCGAGAGAAAGAACACGAAGGGTGACATAATAGCAGGTTTCAAGCAGCATAAATGATGTTCAGGGGTGCTGTGGCCCTAATTGATATCCCTTGTTGCCAAAATGTCAATAAGTTTATTGCCAAGAGAAAAAATAAATTAGTGGATTACTTATGATGCTCGGCTGCTCCAGTTCACTCGAGGAAAATCAATTCTCATCCCTAGCTGGGCTTACTGACGCCTCACAGACAAATCCTCATCAAATCAAAACATTCACGGTCACTGAATATTGGCATTCAAGCCAGTGATAAAAAAGGGAGCGAGACGGAGATGGTGCTGCGTGCCCTGGGTTTCCTAAAATATGACAGAAATAACTCATTTCACATTTCTTTGTGTGCTGCTTGACTTCGGAGAGATCTTCATGACCTAGCTGGGCAATAATGTGGAGTCAGAGAGCTAAACAGCCAGTTGCACACTGACAAAACCTCTGGATAAACATTAACTGGATTTGAATGTTTTCTATCAAATATGGGTCCATAACCGAGATCCCACACTGGTTGGGTCAAATTCACAGCATTTAAAGTTTTCACATATTTGAAAGAAGTCTATTTGGGACAACTCTCATAGATATAATGCAATTAAAGGCTGGATTCGAAAGCAGAATACGAGTGTCTGACACAACTTCAGCTACTTTCAAGGAGCATGTAGGAGAGGAAAGTCTGCAGAGGCCAAAACTCCAACAAGACTTACTGTGCTTTCTGCAGAGAGAGGTTTGCTGTAAAGCTGAAAGCCTTTTCCTTCTCTACTTTTAGCCTTCACCCTCAAACCAACTTGTAACTAGTTTTAAAGAAGCGAGGACTTTAAAAAGACCCCTGTGTATATGGAAGAGCCTGGAAGCCAATCACAAGCTTCAGACTCTCTAGTTGGGGTCTTTGTTGCACGTTGCCCATCTCTCATGTCCTGCCAGCTCTCTGCTGTCATGGTAAGGTATCAAATGATCCAAAATGCTAATACAAAACTCCAGGAAAAGGAAGCACAGTCTTTTTACCAAACGTGTCCTCAAGTTCAAGGTGTATGACTCATGTTGCAACACCGCAGAGAGAAAAGGTGAATAACAGTGATTGTATATTAGATTAAAAATGCAATATGGTTTAGCCATAATGTTTATTTTAGATTTTGTTTTGAAGTCATTTCGATAAACATGGGTTACTGACAGGATGTCACCATGACGACATGCAAAGTAAATCCGCCCAGAAGGTGACAAACATGCATTTTCCTGTAGAGCTCAGCGCCTCCGGAGAAAAAGCCCAGAAGAAATACAAGCAGCAGCTCTCCCGAGGAAACTGCCAGCTGAACTTTTCAGGCAGCATTAAAGGTTTCCACACTTGTTGGTTTCTGCACCAGTGAGATTTGTTTTAGTGAATAATAGTTCCACCATCTGTTGCCAACCTCCATTACTTTGTCACAAGATTAAATGACTCTTCAGATCCCCTGGTGTTTAATTTAGAAGAAGTTCATTTAACAACCAGGCTACTTTTTCCTCCTGATGTTCAGGAACAGTGGGTTGACTCCCAAATGCGGCTGGAACATACTCACGCCACGCATTTGTCTCGTCTGCACAGCCTCATCTAAGAGCAGCTCCAATTACTCATATGCAAAACAGCCTATGACATAATCTGATGACTTAATACTTGTTTTTACAGCAGCCAGCAGATATTTTCCTTAAGACAGCGATGGCAGCACAAATTGGCCTGTCACTCACAGTGTCTTCAGTCCTGCCACTGACGAATTACTGTATGCGCTGTTTGGACACAAGCCCAGCATCCCGAGCACTCAGAAGGCCAGAGAAGGGACTGCTCTTGTTTGACAGTCAATTAAAGAACTAATCAGATGCAAAATGACTACAGATGTAAAATTGCTAGAAAGAGGAGGAATGACAAGAAAAGGATGCAAAAGCAGACCACAGATGCAGAAAATCACAACAAAAAGATTAAACGTGACTGCTAAGAGACTGAAACTGACTTCAAAGATATTTAAAATGCCAATAGAGGGATGCAAAAACAAATACAGAAACAAAAAAAACAACAGAGGTACAAAATGACTGCAAAAATAGACAAAAATTACAGCAGGCAGGTGCAAAATGTCTACAGAGAGTCCCAACAACAATGAGGGGATTTACAACGAAACAAAGGAGATACTAAAAATCTAGACAGATGTAAATTGGCAATCGCTGGATCCAAAGACTCAAGAGAGATGCAGGAAATATAAAAAGGCATAAAAAGGACTAAAGGGGTAATAATACAGGCAAAAATTACAATAAAGGGATGTGAAATGACTCAAAAAATTTGTGAAAATAGTTAAAGACCAATGTAAAAACGACCTGCACATTTGAATAAAATATTTCAGCCACAACATTCAATTTCTCCTAATTGTTTAACTTCTAAATTGTTATTGCAGACAGACACAAGAGCCCACAAAGCAAGTGAAGCGCACGTTTCCTGAAAACGCCTTCACAAGGTGATTAGGTCTGCTTTACTTGCAGAGGCTTCGCTTCCCAGTATTCCCATTGATTCTTTTCTCTTCGCTTGGTAAACAGATGGCAGTCGATACAACCCCACAGTGACGTCAGGGTTCACCTAGCCGCAGGTCTCCAGGGCTTATCAATTAGAGCTTAAGAATGCAGCCGAGGATTTCACTCGTAGCCCGAGCTGTTATTAGTAACGACAGGTTGGTATTGGATGTGGCGCAACAACAGTGCTGGAGAAAATTGTGATAAATGACACAGAGGAGGCTCTTTCTCTAAAGAGCTGCGCAGACAAACTACAGGTCATTAGACGGGGGGGGGATGCGCGTGTGTGGAGAAGATTCAGCGGCGAAAAACGGATGAGGGGAAAAAGTAAAACTTTCAGCATTAACTGCACATTTAAAGCGAACCACCGGCTCCTTTCTCTGCGTTATGGGAGATGCACTCAGCCACACATCTGCTTACCTTATGGTCGATGATGCTGCTGTATCCCTGGAGGACCGGGGGGTGAGGCTTGGCGACCCCGACGGAGGCTTCGGTGGGCCGCCGCAGCTGTTCATGCTGCCTGATGCGCGTGTCGTTGGCGTCTCTGGAAGCGCCGTTGAAGCTGCCGTTGTACACGAGGAACAAGCTGGCGCACAGGAGGAGCACGAGGAGCACGGCTACCCCATGGCGCTGACACGGAGACACAAGCAGATGCCGACAAATTAGCCCGGCTGCACTGGCCCGAGTTTAACCTGGACTTCACAGAGCTGAGCGGCCGCGGGCTCCGGCTCGTCAGTAAAAACCTCAACTTCCTGAAATGCATGTCACGTGCGACCAAAACTTAAAACCACAGCTCTCATCGAGCCGCTGCACCGCCACGTTAATGACAGCCAGGCTGCTAATCATCATCTTCAATTAGTTTGCATTTTAATGATGAGGTGCGTTCAGGAGCACATCTGCCGTGTAATTTACAGTAAGCGCCACACCTCGCAGGACACCAAAATCTGCTGAAGAAAAGTTAGTAATAATGATAATCATGATAAAATCACCTCTATAAATTAACGCCAACAGCACGCGGATCGTCTGAGCAGCTCGTGGCACTTTTGATTTGTTTTTTTGGTTTATATTTAACTGTTTTTCATGAAATACTTAGCTGTTAATATCGAAGCAACAAGGATATTGTTGACTTTTTAAAATTTAGGTATTAAACGGAGAAAAATCAAGCGTCCGGCGCGCTTTGCTCAGATGGAGCTTTAGTGCCAAACGGAGCGCACAGCTGGACGCCCATTGTTCTGATCCTAATCTTTTGATCCGACACTGTTACACCACAGCGGCGTCCTGTCGATTAGAGCGCACTTCACGGAACAATGCTGGATTTAAAAAGCGAGCCCAAACAGTTGCCTGCGGGGTTACATGGTAAAGCCCTTTACCATAGGTGTCTTCATCTTGCGGCGCGCTGT
Source organism: Apistogramma diplotaenia (assembly GCA_015052665.1). Lineage (NCBI taxonomy): Eukaryota > Metazoa > Chordata > Actinopteri > Cichliformes > Cichlidae > Apistogramma > Apistogramma diplotaenia. The sequence continues at coordinate 22,911 of VOQJ01042826.1, forward strand.
CTTATCGCTGCGGTTCAGTGCGTAAGGCTCCACTTTCACTCATGGTCCAGCATCATCTGCTCGCCTCCCGAATCCACTCCAGTCCGACTGCGCTGTGCCAGCCTGCCTGCCTCTGCCCGTGTGTCTTCAGACTACAGCCCAAGTGCAATTCATACAGAGGAGACCGCGACAGATGTTCACTGTTGTACTTCTGCTGGGTCTTAACGCCCCCCGAGTTCTTTTTTTATTTTTTTAGGAGCCAGTGAGTGGAGGCAGCGCTTTTAATTAAAGAGACTACCTGCAAACGAGCGATAAGACCCATTTGGTAAACGTTATTTCCTGCTGAGCAATATTTGATGCAAATCTGCGCAATTACTCTGGAGTACAGTGAGCCCACGCTATGTCAACTTTTGACGTGTGCTGCATTTACCCACGGGATGGATTATATAGACAAGAGAAGTTATGGCTCTACAGTGCAGACTTTATCTGGCAAAACACACTGCGTGTCTGTCAGTCCGTGGTGAAATGTTACCACGTGTCCACTCGTGATCTGTGTTTAACTACAAATCACCTCACACTTCCACTTTTGAATAGGGAGTCTTCATAGACCGCAGTGCAATCTACAAAGAATCCAGTTTATCACATTTATCCTTTAGAAATTAGAATCTTGAGGAAGTTGCCTGTTAAATTTCGCCACCATGAGCTGCAGGTGTTGCTGCACCAGCAGGAAGCTCTACCAGAAACTCACAAGGGTCGTTTCTATATTCGTGAAGGACGCGTCGCTGCCAGATCTTTTTATTTTTACCACCATTGTCACTGAATTACTTTCAGCTATAAACGCTGTACTTTGGAAAGATGTTATTTAAGTGAAGTACTGAATTCTTCCTCTCCTCCGTTCAGTGCACCAGAATACAGATTTAACAACAGAGCCTTTATTTCCTTTCAATTTTTCCACTTTTTTTAATTTAATCAGTTTTACTTAACTTTCTCTTTATTTTTATACTTTCTTGAAGGCTGTATGAACCACAGTGTGCTGACTTAAAGCCTATTAGTGTCTGTAAATCATCGTAATAGTAGCACCATAAAAGGGCCTTTGTTATTTATAACCACGAAGCCTCTTAAAATCTTTTAAAGAGTTCTGAAAGTGATGGATTTTATGTCTGAAGCACCTAGAGAGCTTTAGCATAAATATTAATAGACTTTCTATACAAAGCAGTGTTCTAAATTTAGATAGATCCTTCTGCAGGAACGATACATAAACCGCTCAAGAAAATTAAAGGAGCAGCTGATCATCACAGTATGACAGAAAGTCGGTTCAGCTTCAGGGAAACGATCCGTCACAACAGGTGCACTGGAGAAACAACCACAAGACCTCCAGTAGGCTACTCGCGTGCATGTTTCTGAGCAAACTGTGAGAAACATGCAGATGGGGGTGGCAGTGAGGGCCTGATGCCCTTCAGTGGGGCCTGTGTTTACAGTCCAGCACCTTGCAATGAGACCGACATTCTCCAGAGAACACCAAAAGTGGCAAGTCCCTCACTGGAGATGCCACAGAGAACATGACATTACCTGCAGCGTCATCCATGAACAGAAGCAGCAGTAGTGGACCTTCTGTGTTCTCTGCTGACAGTTGAGCTGCACAGTGGTCTGAAAGAGGAGTAAAAGGAGCCATCCATGCCCACTGTGAATGACCATCACTGACCAGACGAGGTGGACTGTGCCCCCAACTTTCCCCAAGTCTACAATGCAGTCCTGAGCTCCCTCCGCAGGCGCCTCAACCCCCATTCACACCTTTCTTCAGGTGACCTCGATAGGCCACTTGATAGAATGGGGCCAAGTACCAAATTGGTTTCACCCGAAACCACCAATTATTGTGACTCACGCCTTGGCGCACGCGATTATGTATGTGAACAATGGTGAGTCAGAACCACCTCCAGGGGAGGGGACAACCCCCACCGGGTCTCTCCCCCCTTTGGTTTGAGAACTGAAAGAAGCCTTTTGGATCAGAGCTGAAACATCTTCCAAGAAACGTGACAAAGTCCAGTCGCCTTTTTTCAAGCTCCAGAGACTAAAGTGTTCTGACTATTCTGACTGAAAGACTCAGTCAGGGGCGAATAGCATTTTTCTTTTTGTGGCACAGCCAAGGAAATGTTAAATAAATTAAATTTAGAGACCAGTAAAATACATTTTTACCAGCTGATTATATTTTTAGGATATGTATATCCATAAAGAAGAGAACGAGAGATTCCATCAAAATGTGTGAAAGTTTTCCAAGAAAATCAAAGGTTCCTTTAGCCTGTTAACGTCGTGTTTAGAGTTTCTCAATGACCCACAAAGACCAAAGATTAAAGTAATTAATTTTACATATATTTTTTACACAAGACAATTCAAAACAATGATGAATTAAATATCTTCACATTAGTTGCCAGCAATTAACCTCGTCTGACCTTTCTACTGTGGCTCCAAGTTTTTATAAATTAAGCAGCAGTTTGCAATAGTCTGTTAAACGAATGGAGGCTGGATATGGACTGAGGGGGCGTGGCAGCAGCCGGATGGAGAGCTTCACTCTGCTGGCAGTCTTGGACCTCCCTGCCTCAGTTTTCTGGACTCGACCCCTGCTAACCTCACTGGCACGGGTTACTTCAAGGACAACAGTCCTGTGTAGAGGATGTTTTCACGGGTTGATATCGTACTGCGTGGCCTTACAAGCCAAAGAAGACAACTTTTATTTGTGTCTTGAGCTTAAAAGATGAGATGCAACAGAATTCCCAAAAGAGAGGAAGATCCACACAGGCAAAACAGATTTTGGCAGGATGTAAAATATTCTCCCATTTTTGTTTTACAAGTGTGATCTGTATATTAAAGAAATATAATTCATTGTGACAGTGGTTGCTTTTAATCGCTTTAACTGCTTAACTGTTTATGTTGAAAATGAGAAGTGAGGATTATAATGTAATGTAAAATTACATGAGTAATAATAGGCTGGAAAAACACACTGCCTGTGAGGCATAAATGATTGGACGACTTCAAATTCTTCTCGTACAGTAACTGACCTCAGATAAAAGTGAGCTCCTCGTTCTCGCTCCTGATCACGTTTCTAACAGCGTCGCTCTGCAGCAATCCAGAGCAGCCTGCAAGAAGCCCGAGAAACGTCTTTGATCAGCATCTCAGTTTCAAGCAGCATTTCACAAGTTTAGTTAGACACACGGAAAACAACTCAATCAGAAAACACAACTCCGCATAAATTACAGCTTTGTTTGCTGCGCTCCAGAGGAAAGGAACAGTGTAACAGAGCGGCTGAATAATATTTTTGTAATAGTTTTTGGACAGTAAAAGAGTTCTGTGGCACAGACACGAATACAATATAAGGTTTTGGCAACACAGGCAGCACTTGTTGGCTCATTTTGCTCTTAGTTTTGATCTTTGTTCCCGAAAAGAAAAAATACAGATTATAACCAGCTTTAAGCGGCTTTTCAACAATTTGTGAAGTGATGTGAATTCCGAGTATCACCTGTATTCTGCAATACATAAACAACATAACAGCATTAAGCGTAGAGAGGAGTGGCTGCGTGTTTCACCCCCGTTTGCTAGCGATTGTGTATAATCTGCTTATGAAAAAAAAGGTGCTCATGGGAGATGCGAGAGAGAGACTTCCCAGAAGCAATAACTCACATCAGTGTTGCCATCAGAGTCACTGGGGAAAATGTGCAATAAAACAGCAAAAGGTTGGAAGGCTCAGCAACAACAACAACAACAACAACAACAGAATCTGAGAAAAGCAGTTTCATAGAAAGTCTGTCTTCGAAGAGCGCAGCGATTGCAGCCTGGTTAAAGGCCGTGTGTGTGTCTCTGAGCTTTAACAGCGATATCTGTGGAAATCTGGGCAATTTGGCAAATCAACAACACAGAGCATTCTCGCGAGCACAAATCCACTGGTGCTGCTGCTGTCTTGAATTTTAAAATCCCAATCAGATTTGTGATGTAAAACTGTAATACGCCCAAGAATGTCCACAGACCGTTGACTCCAGCTTCCATGGGATTAGAAGACAACGCTGTGCTCGCGTTCCCCCTCGAGAAACCAGACAAAAGTGCTACAAAAGTCTACACAAGCACACAGAGGCAACCAGGACGTCTGTGCAACACCTTCGCTTTAATTCCCCCCGAGTCAGGTTTTATCTATAGTCCCTAGACGAGAGTAAAGACTCAAACTGAAAGCTGGAAAATAATGAAAATTTGCAGCACAATACGAACACGAGGAAGCTGTGCTCAATCCATCTTTATAAAAATGGATTTAATGAATTCTTCTGTATCGTCATTATTCGTGTAGTCCATTGTGGCATTTAATACTTCTCCAAAGGATTTAAATGAAAGGATTTATCTTTGTAGAAATGTTATGACCGGGATAACCACAGCTTGGGTGTTGTGCTGATGTTCCTGCATTATATATGAATCTGTCGTAAGATAAAAAGGATCAAACCTCCACTCGGTGTGTAGAAACCCTTCGAAAGCCAGAAACAGAGAAGTCAGTTCTCTAGTAAGTAGTAACCGATTCTGCCCCCTCGCCCCCGTCCCACACCCACCCCCATACTATAAAAAATCTGCTTTCTGTGAACTCTACCTCTGCTCTCTTTTAAAACAAGTTCCACTGTGAGTTTCCATGAAGGGCCAGTGCAGATCTCTGCTGTGTGGGTGCTCCGGCTCTACATACTCTCCTACCATCACCATCAGGCCATGAGCAGCCGTACAAATTTAAAAAGCAATCACCATTGCAAGCAATCTAGCATGCCAGGAGCAGCTGGAGCATGTTGATCGACTGCAACGATCCCTGGAGTATCGAGGTTATGGCGCTCAGAATCGGATTGTCAGGGCCAGCGCAATGATGACAGCGATGATGGTGATGCTGCTGCTGCTGAGTATGCGGACAATGAAGGATGCTGATTGGCAGGTGTTTGCCTTCTGCAGTGTTCAGGCACGCTCGGTCGCCTAGTTATGGCTTGTCATAGGGTGTACCACGTCTCACTGTCTGTGGTCCACGTCTGGGCTCTGTTTCTGCCTTTTATGTCATCTCTAATCCGCTGCAGATCTGAGTCCTGCCTCTGATTTATGAGTGAAAGCTGCTCCCCACGGTGCTGCAGCAGGGGGACCTTGACAAGAGAATCATACTAGCTTTTTGTCCTTTCCATAATTAGAGAGTACATCCAATTCACCCCGTTCATTACCCTTGGGCCCAGTGACAAATGATGAGCAGGCGCATTTTAATGCAGGCGCACTGGCCTATTTGGGGTGAATGAGCAACAGTGCGTACAAAAGCGTGAGAGATGGGAGATGTACTCACAATGTACTTATCATATCACGCTAAATGCTAAGTGGGAATTCTTATTAGCTAACGTCCCTCTGAGAAAATCGCTGCATGTCTGACCAGAAGAATAAACTCGCAGGGAGGATTTAAAGGACTACATGAGCTACTCTGAATGTTTTGACACTATAAATGATGCATTCAGTTGTGAGTTGCTACATCAGCCCAGCAATAAATGCTACCTTCATAAAGTCGGCTGGAGTTTGCATGTTGTCCCCATGACAGCAGTTGCCTCACGGTGCTTCATACTGTCAGTTAAAGACTGTGCAGTAACAGGAAGAAAAGCCAAGCCTCTCTGCGTCAGCCCTACAGTACAGGGTGTAACCTGCCTCTCACTCCACTAAGCTGGGGCAGGCTCTAGCTCTGGCTCAAGACTTTTGCCCAGTACTGCATTTAATAAAGAAATAACAATTACATTCTTCTAACCTAAGGATCTCATGAATGCAGCTTCAATCAGCGCTACAGTGCGTTTTAATGTCTTACAGCTCATTTCTTTGGTTTTGCAAACTGAAGTGTGTAAATTCTGTGTCACAGCTCATTTACATATTCCAGGTGGAAACTGTTTACTGCACAGTTAGTCTGCAGGATCAATTTCTGCATTGGTTTTCTTCACTGAACCTTCACTGTCCAAACAGGAAGCCTTTAGGTTTGAGAACTGCAGAAGCCTCTTGGATAAAAAATCTAAAGAAGTGCAGTCTCCTTTTCTCAAGCAAGGATCAATTTTAGGTCCTCATGTTTTCATTATACATGTAACCCCTCAGCTCTGTGTTTCAGAAACAAATATCCACCGTAGGTGATGCTCAGTTACCTGTTACACTTCACAGTGACTTTGTTTGGATGATCTGAAATCTCTATTATTGTAATGTCTTCACCTGATGACATAAAGCACAGTGAGATAATTGCTGTGATTTGGCGCCATATAAATACAACTGACTTGAACTGAAAAGCTGAATGGAAAATAAATAACCATCATTCAACTAAATCATATCAAAACAAATGATTTATTTGGTCCCTCGAGCTGTAAAATAGCTCAATAAAGCACTCAGCCCTTCATCCAAGTGCATCCAAACTATTGATAAAAATCTTTCAGTTGTTGTGAAGAGCAGCTTTTACCAGCTGAGAAAGCTCACTAAATTAAAGTCAATTTTGAAGGCCTCCACGGATCAGCTGCACAATATATCACAGATCTTTTAACGCCCTGCTTTGCCTCAGGTCATCCTCATACACACAGGGCCAATTGGGAAGAGCAGGAAACACTGGGAAAGACAGCTGAAACAAATTGGGAGAAAACAAGACGGATGAAGTGAAACTGAAAAAAAAAAGCACAATAGACAAAATGAAACTAAAACTTTTCGGTTTTATTCAAGTGTTTTTATACTATTCAGTCACTCACAACTCGACCAACTGCTGGCAGTTCGGTGAGATTTACAGACGTGACAGAGGCTGATGTCGCTGACAGCTGCTCACCTCAAGCAGAAATGATGCTGGCTAAAGAGGAAGGAAGCCGCTGCGACTCAACTTTATTGCGTATGCAAACTCTGACATGCAAATCAACAAGTTATTAACAGTGAATCCCATTTAAATGAGCTAAAAGTCACCAAAAACCGAAACTTATGAAGTTCGACTGCTTTAATTTCTGCATGAATGTGGTTCCGGCCTCTTTGTGCAACAAACAGCTGACAGGCTATTAGTAGGGAAATTAATGGATTATATTACCAGATGGGCCAAAAAAAATGAAGCCTATTCATGGTGTCGTGGAGGTAAATTTGAAGAGAGATTTCCAGGACTGGATTTAATTAAATAACGTCTATCATTAGGGCTATTCACATGAAAATAAAGACCAAACAATATTTAATCCTATCCTTTTACCCGGTGAACTGCAGTCATTACACGGCAATCTGTTCATTCTGTGTGTACTTACAGTTGGTGTAGCCAGGCCAGGACATTGTCCACTGGGGGATTTGTTTGTTTTCCATATTTGTTGACTGTGGAAACAGCTAGAAGAGGGTGATGGGTGTCCTTTGCTCTGAGCTACCCTTTAATTAAATTGCTCCCTCAGGCATGATGGAAGAAGGAATCTAGTTTCAGGGGTGACTGGGCCACAGGTAAAGACCTGGTTCTTTGTAAAGGTCTGGCTTTGTTGTGTCTCTCTGCTGGAGGGGAGACAAGCACTTCACCAAAAGTGAAAGCTGCTTCCTGGTGATGCACTGGTGTTGCCCCTCCACCTTTGCATTCAGCCAACCTTAAGATGCTCATAGACGGTGTAGAGTAGAAACATTTGATCTTTAAAATCCTCACTGTTTAGCTCTCAGGTAACCAAGTTAGTCAAATATTATCCATCTATGGCTACAAAATAAAAGTTTACAGCAGATAACAGACAAGCTGGAGAGTAAATGGCATTTCACTGATGTAGAAGGTATTTGTTTAACCTGGAAAAAGAGGATGTTGCTTCATCACTGATTGAAGGAAATAAGAAGAACCCCAGGTTTCGTTTCGGCGCTGCAGCCAGGCTGACAAAGAGAAAGAGCTGTTGAGCCGAGTATTCCTTTAACCTTAACTAGCAAAGACTTCATGAATTTCTTCAAATATAAAACTGTAACCATTAGAGAAAAAAAATATTAATAACCCTCTCAAAGATATCTTTATGTTCAGCTACTTTCAGCACTACTGATATTTGTTTAGACTCTCTGTCTGATTGATCTTTCTGAGTTAACATCAAAAGTTACTTCCTCCAAACCATCTATATGTCTATTAGACCCCGTTCCTACTGCTCAAAGAAGTCCTACCATTAAATAATGATTCAGTCTTAAATATGATCAACTTTAACTCTATTAATGGGCTACATAAGGTGCCAGTAATTAAACCACTGATTAAAAAGCCATCACTTGACCCAGCTGTCTTAGCTAATTATAGGCCAAACTCCAACCTTCCTTTTCTCTCAGAGATTCTTGAAAGAGTCGTTGTTAAACAGCTGACTGATCATCTGCAGAGGAATCATTTATTTGAAGAGTTTCAGTCAGGTTTCAGAATCCAGCACAGAACAGAAACAGCATCAGTGAAGGTTACAAATGATCTTCTCGTGGCCTCTGACGTGGCCTCGTCTCTGTGCTTGTCCTGTTGGACCTCAGAGCAGCTTTGATACTGTTGCAGAGATTAGAGCATGCTGTAGGTATCTATTAGATAAATAGACTTCATGTAAATGGGGAGTCTTCTTCACACACTAAGATTAATTATGGAGATCCACAGGGTTCTGTGCTAGAACCAATTCTATTTACATTATACATGCTTCCCTTAGACAGCATTATTAGAATGGAGACATTTTTATGTCCTTCATCCCTGAACCCTTCCTTATGCCTCTTTTCGACTGGTCCCTACGCAGCGCCGCTCGACTCGACACGGTCTTGTTTTGTTTCCATTACAATTGAGTACCTCTGTAATTAGTGTAGGGTCGTTACCTTACAGTATAGAGCGCCTTGAGGTGGCTGTTTGTTGTGATGTGGAGTTACATAAATAAAACTGAAAATATGTTTCTGCACTTTACCAGAATCATATTAACTAACTTGTAATATAAAGACTGGAAACCTGCACTTTGCACGGTGTAATAAATGCCCTGTGCAGCCGGTCCAGCGCACAATGATTTTTAACCCAATTCAACACAAGAACAGCAGTTTTCTCCTCTGTGTTAGACCAAATCTTTATTCTGAAAATACAGATGCCCTTCCTGCCATTAATGTATCCATCCACCTTTCCAGCTAAAGCAGATTTACATTTGGTGTGCCTAAGTGCCTCTTTTAAAGTGCCACTCTAATGTGCCATTTTCAGTCCCTTTTATGTGAATCTTTATTGAAAGTTTTGCTGAAATTCCAAGAAAATTCATGGTTAGGAGGAAGATTATAATTGGTGTCCAAGGTAATTTCGACAGTCAGGGACTCTCTCACAAGCCTAATTTTCCTGTGAACATAGCAACCTACCATCCAAGTGACTAGAGGCCGGAGTCCAATAAATGGAGCAGTCCTTTCCCCTTTCTAGCTCCACTCCCTGGTAATAATTGGCGGAAGTACAGGCCAGGAGTCTCTCTTCCTCTTTGGCCAACAACTGGTTTGGCTGAATGAGTAATGGCTAATTAACTGTCTGAATAAGATGGTTTATCTGACTTTATGATCTGACCGTGTGCCAGTTTGCCTGCCTCCCTGCCTGTGTGTTGAGTGTGTTTGAAGGCAGACCGGTCCACGCCTGACGATAGCGCAAACCAACCAGATGCTCTGGCTCTAAACTCTGCGCTTCAGTGCTGGCAACGTGCCACCGCTCCTGCTTCACTAGGCTAATGTAAATGCACTGTCTCATCATCTGGGCCCGTGGGGAGGCACACTCGTGTGCCCCGACATGCTCGCTCTCATGGGGGGAAGCAAGTGGGCCAGATGCCGGGGAATGACAAGGGAGCCATTGGAGGTCAGGAGTGAAGGACTGCAAAACATCGAGGCTGAAATCATTTATAATGCTGTCAGTGAGTGCAAAAGCCATGGCAGTGCCCCCTTTTAAATGGCTGTTACTCTTTAAGGACTACACAGCGCTAAATATATCGTTTGAGCTTTTGCACTTTGGTAACTAATGAGCAGGCAAGTCCTGTCATATCAGACAGTAGCTAAAATAATGGTAGTTAATAGGTTAAGACTGATGACAAACATCTAAACTTTCCTCTGCAAAGTCATAAAAGGTGTATTTGCTCAAACTACAAGAATTTTTTCTCAACCTTTTAGAAATACTGCAGTTTGTCTCGATTTGGAGGTGATGTCACAGGAGACAGTACGTGTTCGGTTTGAGCACGGATTCTGCAGTTCAGAGTTTCCTTTCCATCAGCTGAAATCCATTTTATACATTATGACAAATTAAATTCTGTAGCCTGTTTTCCTCGTGCCTGGTGGGTTTTCTCTAGGCACTCAGGTTTCCTCCCACAGTCCGAGCTCAAGTACGCATCAAAATAATGAGTACCATTCAGTTCTGCATCCTTTTAAAAATGCTCATTTTGTGCTGTTCCATTAACGGACAAAGAAATTGTGACCAGAGGTTCAAGAATTGGTCTCTGTGAGGCTCAAACCGCGGGGGCATAAATAAGAGTGCTTTAGAGAGGTGCCCCCCAGTGACAAGCCATTGTGCAGCGCCTGCAGTGGAGCCTGGTTTTAAGCAAAGTGATTTCGAGACTTCTGCGGTTCCACTGGAGTACAGCAGACAGAAATAGAAATCTAATTGTGATTTGATTTTTTTAATACTTTTCCAACACAAAAATTACAATGCAACACAAATCAGGAGTCAAAGAAAGCTGACGCAAATGCAAACTAATAAACAAAAATGTGTGTTTTTTAAGTGCAACAAAAATAAATCATAATGCTGTTTCAATAAAATATGTTACAGCAGCAGCATAGTTTTACTTTCAAACTAAGCATGCGGCTGAACTCATTTTCAAAGAGAAGTTCCATGAATGATTTAACACTGTCCTCCCGAGCAAAACAACACGCCGTTTTGTGATCAAGTTGCCAAAAACAGCATGTTTGAAACGAAGAGACCGAGTCCACTGAAGGCTAAATGTTTAAAGAACAAAGTGGGAGGAAAGCTGTTAAACAATGCGCTTACTGCTGTTTTTCATTTTCAGACCGCGAGTGTGTACGACCACGAGCAAAACTAGCAACAACGGGTTCGGCGGCCACTCCGGAGCAGCGGGAAAACAAGGTGTGAACACAACATTGACCTCTGAAGTGCACGTGGTCAACTCGTTAGCAGCGGCTCGTTTCCTTGTTGCGTTTTTGGCCACCTGAACATCTGATATCTGCTCACGTTTAGCTGCTTTTTGGGCTCCTGTGGAAAATATCTGTCGTGTTCATCACTGTCTGTGTCTCTTTGCTGCTGAGCAAATGTGCAGTGAAGTTAGATTTTAAAACCCACAATCCTTTGGAAACACGTTGTGAGTGAAGCCAATTCATTTTCCCAAATATAATTTGTAACAACTTCAGAAAGCTCTGCGTTTTAAGTTGTTTTATTTGTAATTTTAGGTTTACGGGTTTAAAGAAATAAAAGTCAAAGTGCTTTGGACCTGCTGTGTGAGCGCAGTGAATTTAGCGTTTAATTACCTAATCGGAAAATCAGGTTTTGTCTGACTCTGCCAACAATCCTTAAAGTACCAACAGCGCCTGCCAAATCAAGTTCAAAGTCTCGTTTGCTTACTTGGTTGTAGCTGGAGGTCTCCTTTCACACAACAGAGATGGGAGATTCTGATACTGGCTTAATCAGACGGTCTGAGACTTTTTTAAACGATGTTTCTGAAAAGCAGAGACATTACCTCATTAAAGAAAAATGATCTTTTCAGCTTAGCTGCTTCACAACAATAGAGAATTTAATGACTGAAATTTTTATTTTACTAAATGTCAATAATTTCATAGTGAATGTAGAAACGCTGCAAATATCTAACCAGCCAATCACATGGCAGCAACTCGCATGAAGGCATGGATGACCCTCTGAAGCTCAAAACAAGCGTCAGAATGGGGACGAAAGGTGAACGTGGCATGTTGGTGGTACCAGACGGGCGGGTCTGACAGGATTTTCCAACACAACCATCTCTAGGGTTTACAGAGAACGGTGTGAAAAACTGAAACTATCCAGAGGCAGTTCTCTGGGTGAAAAATGCTTTACTGACGCCAGAAGTGACAGTGGTAACAATAGTAACTCAAATAGCCACTCCTTACAACTAAGGTATGCAAAAGAGCATCTCTGAATGCACGGCGGCAGAAGACCACACCAGCTGCACTGCTGTCAGCTCAGAACAGGAAAATGAGGCTACAATTCCCACTGGCTCACCAGAACTGGACAACAGAAGACTGGAAAAACGGTTCCCGAGGGGTGCACCGAGAAGGGGCATTGATGGGTTAGCGGGTAAAGTTACAGCAGCAAACTGTGTGTCACATTATCACCGGAATTTGGGTGCATTCAGTTGTTGATGCAGCAAGTGTGTGTTTTAATACTTGGTTTTAAGTCTGTTTTACACTGCAAAAGCTGCAGCAACTAAAGGACCATTGGTGTCAAAGTCAATCACTGACGGGCCAGAATTGAGAACACAGTCAGGCCGAACAGGATTAACCTTTATTGAGCAGTCTAAAAATACTTTAAGCAGCAATATGGACTTAATATTTCTTCACAATTAGCATCAGATGTGAACTTCAGAAACAAGAACGAGCCGTGTATTTTCTCTCTTATTCCATTCATTTCTTACTTTCCGTGAACTGACACATTTCCGCAGGCAGCTCATCGCAGCTGTGTGAAAAGGCACGTCATCAAACTCAGAAGCTATTTCCTCCCAAAACCACCCAAACTGCCGGTGACCTTTGCCTCTTATACTGTCTGTGTTATGGTGCTCATGACGCGTCCTGTCGTCGGGACTTTGCTGCGCAGCGTTTCCTGGTGTGTGACGCAGTGATGAGTCGGCTCACCTGTGCAGGTCTCCCTCTGCATTTTCTCAGGTGGGGGAAACTCACAGTGTTTACCTCCTGTGCCAGGCTAGCTTAAATGTGGCTGTAAAAGGTTCGGACCAATGTGTCATTGACAACGCGGGAAAGCATATTAGCGCACATGTTTTAGTGCATCATGGGACTTGTAGTGCAAGTATTGGGAGCGCTAACTACCGGCGAACCATTAATAACGGCCATGTGAAATTATCCGGCACGCGGGCCTTGAGTTTGACACATGTGGATTAGATAATCAGATCAATCATCACCATGGATACCTATTCAATCAATAAAATTGATGCCACTTTGTGCTGCTGACAAACTAAAGCCATTTCCATTACTACAGGACACTGACTGCCACTAGTTTAAAGTTTCAGAGCTCCAATGTCTACTCATCACATAAATGATAAAATATATTTTATCACTGTTTCTGCTTGATCACCTGTGATTTTCTGCAGCATTTATCTTTTGTCTCATTTGTAACAGTGTTGCATTTTCCTGTTATATTTGTAAGCTATTCATAGAGTTTTGTAACATTTTATCATCATCACTCTGCAGAAGAAGAGTCATACACACCCCTGTTTATGTGCGTGCGCACAGAGCCTGAAGCATAAAGCCCAGCTTAACAGAAAAAGTTGATAACTTGCCATCTGCAAATGGGGTTTAAGATTTTGTCGAGCCAGTTAACATAAAGAGAGCCTCTGGTCTTGATTCCCGCTGTGACATTTGTATAGTGGGGTCAGAATTTCATATAAACACATTGAAAGCATGGATCTATCCTGCCTTGTTTTGGTGTGGGGGGTATTTTCTTGGCACACTTTGAGCCCCTTAGGACTGGGCATACTTTAAAAGCCCCAGTCAACCTGAGTATTGTTGCTGACCACATCCATCCCTTTGTGACCACAGTGTACCCATCTTCAGATGGCTTCTCCCAGCAGGATAATGTGGCATATTGCAAAGCTCAAATAATTTCAAACTGATTTTTTGAGCATGACAATGAGTTCAGTGTACTCAAATGGCATCCACTGCCACCAGCCAGCACGCTGTCATGTTAATGTGGACCAAAATCTCTGAGGAATAATTCCAGCACCTTGTTGAATCTATGCCATGAAGAATTAAAGCTGTCCTGTGGGCAAAAGACAGTCCAACCCAGTAAAAACAAACTGTACCTAAAACAATGTAGTGAGTGTCAGGGCCGGCCCAGAACACAGGTTATGGAGCTGCATGGGGTCCCCCTGACCACAAGGGGGCCCCGAAGCACACCAAAATTTTTCATGAAACTTCATCTTTTTAAATTTTTAAAAATTAATTAACAATTTTTTTTTACACGCCAGTGTCCTTAAATTAAGAAGAAACTATTTTAACTCTCCAAAATTGTGCAGTTGTAACAATATCAATTTAATGAGTAGGCATCTGACTTTGTGTGTCAGCATCAGTGGTGGACAAAGTACTCAACTCTAGTACTTGAGTAAAAGTACTGATACTCATGGTCAAATCTTACTCAACTACAAGTAAAAGTTGCTCAGTCAAAAGTTTACTCAAGTAAAAGTACTG
>VOQJ01042826.1:45472-81431 GCA_015052665.1 Apistogramma diplotaenia
CATATAAAACTGACCTGATCGTGGTGGAGTTAATAAATCCAGCGCTATAAAAAATAAAAATCAGTTTAATGAGTGTGCGATATACAATTACATCCAAATCCTTGTTCTGGTCGAGCTCATGCTGCACGCTACTACCAAGCAGACCTGTGCTTTGGGTGAGTGTAGCCGAGTGCACATCAGGCTACAGCACAGAGCCAAGTACAGTAGCAGACATTAGATCTGGTGACTGTGGAGGCCATTTGAGTACATTGTCGTGTTCAGCAAATCAATTTGAGATGATTTGAGGTTTGCTACATGGAACATTACCCTCGTGGAAGCAGCCACCAGAAGATCCCCCACACCATTACACCACCAGCCTGAGCTGCTCATACAAGGCAGGAGGGAGCCGTGCTTTCATGTTGGTTACACTACATTCTGACCCCACCATCCAAATACTGCAGAGCGTGTTCTGTAATGTAGCCTCGGTTTCCTGTTCCTAGCAGAAAGGAGTGACACCTGGTCTAGTCTTCTGCTGCTGCAGCCCACATGCTTCAAAATGTTCAGAGATGAGTTACTGCTGACTTCCTGTCAGCTCGAAACAGCCAGGCCATCAATAAGGCAGAGAACTGCCATCACTGGATATTTCACATTTCTGATGCTCAGTTTGAACTTAAGCAGCTAAATCCAACCTTGTCTACATGCCTAAATGCACTGAGTTGCTGCCATGTGATTGGCTGATTAGATATTTGCGTTAATGAGAGGTTAAGCAGGTGCACTTAATGAAGTGTGACTGTAGTATTTAGGTTACAGGGAAGAGAAAAACTCAGCTAGAATTATAGATCACAGTAATGCTCTTGTTTGTTTTCAGTCAGGATATTTCAGTTTCTTACGCTTCAACTTCAGATGTTCTTGTTTCTAAAGTTACAAAAGTGCATTACCATACTGCTGCAGTGGCGTTTTAATTTTCTGTCTTGATTCTTTATTCATTACTGTGGCATGAAAAAAAACCCACAAATGCAGGCATTATTATTTCAAACTTATGATCATTTATGCAGAGGTTACATAAAAACCAAAACTCCCAGGAAGTGTCTGGACTCAGCACATCTCTGCTCCTCTACTGACGCTTTAAAATTCTCATGAGACACCAGATTTAAGATGACAGCTCCAGCCGGGGCTCCATTCATATAACATGAACACATTTCACCAGTCGTCTTATATTCTTATCCTCCTTACTCGGCTTTGTTATAAAAAGAATTTAATCATATAAAAGGAGTTTTACGGTTTTCTTTAATCCCCACAGTGAATTAAAGACAGAGGACAGAAATCACATCAGTAGAAAATAAGAACATTCACAATATATCTAATTTTAGCTAATATGCAGACAGCAAATGAGAGGAATAACACATATAATTGCCAAGAAAATGTACAGTTCAATAAACTGCAAAAGTCCATGCAGCATTTAGATGTTATTTTACCACTGATTAAAAAAACGAGTGTGTTAGCTGTGTGTCGTTTTACATTCTACGCAACTTAAACACCCGCAAAGTTACACACTTCACAAGGACACTTAACCTGAACGTGAAAAAGGAAAGTGCATCAGGACACAAAGGAACTGTAAGACATGCACAGAGGAAAAGAGATGATATAATCATGGATTTAGATATGAAATCTTCAATGTAAGAAAGCACTTTATGAAAATGGCAACGTGTACAATAATTAGGAGGGAATAAATAATATGCTACATAAAGAATCAAACTAAACAGTAATTGCCTCCACTATCACAGCAGGACAAACAGACAAAATTAAGGAGTAATGAGTATTTTAAACTGTGAAGTATAATGAAAGTCAAATGTTTTAATCAGGACTCGAGAATTTTTAAGGGAAGTGACCTTCAGTTTGCTTTTAACTTCAAGGTTTGCTAGATTTTCCCTCCATTTGTGCTCGCACCAGCGAGCCGCAGCATTAAAACACTAACAGGTGAAATTAATAACACTGATCATCTTGTCAACAATGCAACATTCTGCTTGGAAACCTCGTGGATGTTGATTTATAGTACTGGCTTGATTCTCCGTAGAGGCTACGCCATAGTTAGCGAGGCGCTGTTTTGTCATTTAGAAGCATGCGCTAGCCTGCCTGCATCGCTCTGCTCAGTAAAACTGACCTGACATGGAGCTAATAAATCTTGAGCTATGAAAAACGAGAGCAGCGCTACCTGCTCCACACCAAAACTGCTCCGGAACAGATTGAGGGGCATTAGAAAGAGCCCAGTGTGGTGACGCAGGCTACAAACGGTGCGAAATGCTACAAAAGACCTGAGCCACAGAGACCCCACTGAGCACCCCACAGCACCCAAAGACCACAGAGCTCGACAGTCCCACGCCTGTGGTCACAAAGGTTGACCTACACAAACTAAACAGCTCTGCTCAGAACACAAGAGCAAGATGCTTTCAGCAGATATGTAGCTACATGCATAGTGGCTACATAGCGTGGCGTAGTGAGACGCTTAAACAGATTATTGATACCTTTCTGCTTTTTTTTTTTTTATTTAAATACTTATTTAAATAGTTGAGTAAGTCAATTACACTCTGATATCTGCGCAGTAAATGTGAACTTCAGACACCAGACTCAAAGCTGCAAACCAAAGGAAACAGATAGCTAGCTGTAATTATGCTAAGCTAAGCTAAGCTGCTCCTGATTATGTTTACTAGGCAGATATGAAAGTTTAGATTTTCTTTTTTAATCCCTCTTGAATAAAAAACAAACAAAAAAATGGAAATAAAAGTAGCCAATTACAGCTCTGCGCACTTCTTTATTCTGTCCCCTTCCTGCGAGCCACCGATGATTCATGGGAACCTATAAGAGGGTGTATTCTTCATAATATACTGTATAATGCATCCTTGTGTTTTCTTCCAGTATGCTCTAGTTGGGAACAATGGAGTGTCTGTTGCTCAGAAAATAACCAAGTAGCAGCCTGAAGCAGCAGAAAAAAAAGACTGCACACAAACCACTGCATCAAGAAAAAAAGGGAGCATCAATTCTTAAATTAAAAACATGCCACAAGAGGAGGATGCAAGATAAACAAAACAAAACAAAAAAAACAGCACTCTTCTTCCACTTGTGAGTAAACAAACAAAAAAAGTATTCGAATAATTCATCAAAACACACCAAAAAAAAAACACGTCTCACAGCAAATCTCAGTTTATCTTGATGTGAAGCGCTTAACAATGTATACTGAATACACTAAAGAAGAGGTAAAACTTCCTGGTGGTGAGCTGCCAGATGACTGCACAATCACGAGCTGTATGAAACATGCACGGCCTACTGTACGCATTCATGCTTCGGTGTCTTTGGCTGTTTTCCCACAGGAACGGGAAGAAGTATAATTTCCAGCTCTGCCGGCCCAGATTTAATTTTCATGCTCTAATACTTCACGTACATGCGGAGGATACTTTGATCCGCTGCTGCTCACGGTGCTGGGACGCTGAACACCTCTTGAGCACGCACCGTCCCCCCAAGAAACCTGACTGCTGACCCCGCCCGTGTTACGACCATCTCCTATCCGCTGAGCTACACCGCGGGGAATTTAAAGCAGAAGAGATTTACATTTTGCTGATGCTGTCATCAGCTGAGCTGACTTATAATGAATGACAAGGTGACAGCGGTTTTAAGTAGAGATGCAGAGCTTCTGCTGTGCTCTGTCGCTCTGAACGATCAGATTTATGGGTCTTTTTCTTTCTTTTTTTGCTCCTGATGTTAAAACAGCCAAACAAGTTATCAAATGTGCATCACACAGGAACCAGCTTGATTTTTACAGATATGCAAATTAAAAATGGTTATCATCTGAGCTAAAACTGGTCTAAAATTTACAATAAAATCCATATGCCAGTGTTTCCCACAGCTTTCAATCATAGACTGTCTTCATCGGAGGGGGGAAGGCTTTGCTCGGTTGTCATACAGATCAACCTGTCCAAGTGTAAGCTCAGTAGGATTTCTTATAAGCCTGCAAGAAAGTTCAGTCTAGACCATGGAAACAAGCTCAACCCCATGAAGCTGGAAAGGTTTAAACTGTTGATGATTTCAAGTTCTAGGAACCCAAATAGCCAAGTTTGGCTAAAAAATGAAGCCATTTTCACACCTGGACTGCAGCACAGGATTTTTCTAGCACTCACCCAACAAAGGTGGACACGATTAGTTCAGACATTAGCTGCTCTTTAACCTGCCCAGCTCATTAGTACAAAGTCTCTATGATGTATATTGATGTGAGAATAGATCAGGTGATATTACATGCAGCCTCCAGGAAGTTGCGTTTAGGCAGCTCCCTCATCTAACCCACAGAGTATTTCCAGTAGCGCAAAGACATGTAAAATGGACCATTTCCTGCTGTTGTGATACATATGAGAAAAGACAACTGTGGAAAATATCTCAACCTGATTCTCACAAAATTGTCCAAGATACATGTGTGAAAAGGGCTTCGGGCAAATAGCACTGACAGAGAGAGTTTAGAAACCGTGTTCCAAAGAAAACAGGCAGAGGTGGAGTCTGAAAGTCCTCCAAAGTAGGAAACTCTGCTGCATGTGGAAAAAAATCCTTAAAAGTACTCTGTGGAGTTTTTTTTCCCCCTTTGAGTAGGAAGTGGATACATTGTAACCATTAAACCTCAAGGATACACACAATGATTTTGAATGTAAATGTTCTTTACTGATTAAAAAAAACTCCATAAGGTACCTTTTAACATCCACACATTTTTCAAGGTCTTCAGCTACATCTTATGGTCTCCATCAGCAGCTGAGAGTGGGGGTGGGGCGGGGGCTATAAGGCCAACAAGTTGAGATGAAACATGAGTTAAAATTGTTAAAACTGTAGTATGCAAGTTGTAGCTGCCGTGAGGTTTTAGCAACATTAAGCACCTTCTTAATAGCTCCTGTGCCATCAGAAAGTACATTCAGACACTCGTCGTCTCAGTTTCTACGGGTGTAAAAGGGTTCACACACAAGACTGCTAGGTTACAAATAACTTGCTTACACGATATTTGAAGCGCTCAATTTCACTGTGTAGGTGGGACCTGGTTCAAAACGAAACTTAAGTGCAGAACTGCTGAAAATGATGATATGTAAGAGTGTTTTTTTTTTTAGGTAAAAGGTTTAGAAAAAGCTACAAACGGACCTTAAAACTCAAATGGATTTTCATGCTTATATTCAGTCAGGTTCTAACCTCTAAACCTGACCTGCACATCACATCAGCGCTCACGCACAAACAGGAGCGCCTCCGTGCGTTGTTAAACGGTGATTTGCAGCACGACTGTTTGCACCAAGTCGTCCGCATTTGAAGTCTTTGAGTCCTTCCAGTCCTCCCTTCTGGGCCACAGCTCTGACCAGGACACTAATCACAGCCTCAGGAGGGGCAGTCATGGTCACATCCACAGATACCAGCCAGCTTACACACCTCACCACTTCACTGATTATTCTTCACTGTCCCGGAACAGATGCATTCAAATGTAATGGCCCGAACCAAAAGACACGCACGCTTCGTCCAGAGACAAATGCGAAGATGTGTTCACATGGCAAAGCTTTACACAAAGAGGCACGGAGCTGGATGAGAGTATTAGAGAGGGAAAGAGCGAGTGCATCTTCCTTTGTGTCTATACGATGAACCGCAGAGTATATTGCAGGCACAAAATGATAACAGAATACAATTAACGTCAAATGGTTTCACTGCACATATAAATCTCTCCCTCTGCAGGGTCACAAATGACTTAACTCCTTCCGTAAAGACGAAGTTTCTAATTGCACATTGTTCAACGCGCTGTGATGCTCACACTGTCGATTGGCACACTGTTCAAGAGAATTAAGAAGTCATCTCTGCAGGAATAAATTAGCAAACAATCCGGACATCAAGCCAACACCACAACATGTCTTAGAAGTCAACTTCACAGCATTAAGAAAAGAAAAGAAAAAAAAGAGGACATCTTTAAGTCGTGTGTGTGAACACAGAAGCAAAGAAGCTGAATTACATTTCCATCTTTTGTTTACCTTCGAGTTTGACTGAAATGTGCTCGTGCTGCCTTTTTCACATGACCTTGTTTTGAAGCATCTTTGAACAGAAGCGAGTAAAATTGAATGTGACAGAGCATCTGCCTTCAATACTCGCTCAGTCAGAGATGAAGGCCTGAATGATACTCGTTATAGATTAATTACAGCCCGACAGAAGACGGACACGCAGCGGAAACAAAGTGGACGCGCTCGTCAAGACATCCGAGCCGACGCGACTCGCCTCCACGGCGGCAGCTTAAGCTCGTCTTCGGCTACAACCGAGAGAGAAAATGCAAATTCAGCCTCTGTGATGTGAGGAGCCCGTGGGCATCTGAGCCACCGAGGTCACTGCAAGTTGACGGACACTTGTTTCTTCTCCTTTTTTTTTCATGCCTTCATACCATCCTTCGCTAGACTCACACAGCAGTGAGCACATCGATTAGTCAGTGCCGAGCAGTGAGCCTCAGCTCGAAAATTCAGGAGAAGGCTTTAAATTCAGAAAGCAGGAGATGTGTCATTGCTGCCCGTGTTGGTCAAACCTTTATGTCATTTTTTTTCCTTTTTTATCCGTGTGTAACCAACCGGGATTCTACGAACAACCTTTATTAATAGATATGCGGTGGGATTTGTGTGTCGGTTAGTGTCACTGCAGAGATTCATTTAGTCTCTGCGGATGATAAGTTATGATATGGACTTTTCCATGCTGGTTCAGCCAGGGTCACGACAGCTGCCACTGCGGGTTGAAGAACTTGATGGCGTGAGACTTGGCCCACTTGGCGAAAACGGACTTCTCCGTGATGAAACGATGTCCTCCGTACGGGGCGCTCTCGTGGAGGAGATACTCGGCGCACTCGTCCCGGCTGCCCGCCTCGTAGTAATGGTAGGGAACTCTTTTGTAGCCTTCCGTCCTAAAAGGTGGAGAAACGAGAAGGTTACCGAGACAGCTGATTACAGAACGTTCACGCAGCAGTTGGGCTACAGGTGCTGGGGAACGGCACTGTTTCTTCTTTCAGTTGCTCCTTTTAGGGGTCACCACAGCAGGTCATCTGCCTCCGTCTCCAGCATCCTCTTCTGCCTCACCAACCCTCTGCACTACATCCTGCATCTTCTCTGGCAGCTCCATCTTCTACATCCTTTGTCCAGTGTATCCACTATCCCTGCTCCACACATGTCCAAACCATCTCAGCCTTGCCGCTCTCTAATCTGTTCCTTACTCAGGTCAGACATCGCAGCAGGTCTCACTACCATTCACTCTTGCTGCTATCCATCTGTCACAGGTCACCCTGACCCACTCCACCCTGCCTCTTCTTCACCTCTCGTGCACAGTACGTTTCTTTGGATGGCTGAGCCCAGATATATAAACTCAAACGCCTTCACCACCTTTGCTCCACGTAGCTTCACTGTCACACCTGCCTGCATCTCATTCACACACATGTATTCTGCCTTGCTTCTACTGACTTTCATTCCTCTTCTCTCCGGTGTGTACCTTCACCTCTCCAGGCTCTCTTCCATCTGCTCCCTACTCTCACTGCAGATCACAATGTTGTCTGTGAACATGATAGTCCACGGAGGCTCCTGCTTGATCTCATCTGTCAACCTGCCCATCACCCGAGCAAACAAGAAGGGGCTCAGATTCTCTCTGCAATCCCGCCCCAACCTTGAACCCATCTGTCACTCCTACCGCAAACCTCACCGCTGTCTCGCCGTCCTCATACATTTCCTGCACCACCCTCACATAATTCTCTAACGCTCCCAACTTCCTCATGCAGCACCACGGTCGCTCTCAGATCCACACAAACGCAGTGCAACTCTGACCTTCTCTGTACCTCTCTATCCGCACTCCAAAAGCAAACATTGCATTTGTAGTGTAGTTTCTCTGCATGAAATCATACTGCTGCTCGCTGATCGATCATCATCTGTCTTCTTAAACTACCTTCAATGACTCTTTCCTATAGCTTCACGGTATGGCTCATCAGCTTTATCCCTTTGTAGTTACTACAGCTTTGCACATCACCCTTGTTCTTGACAATCAGTACCAGTACGCTGAGGTTTCCTCTCACTCACTCTTCTCTCCTAGGCATCATACTCATAGGCATCACCAATCTCACTGTACATCTGTATAATGACAATAAAGGCAGGTTTGTCATCTGGACGAGCTGCCTTTTTACTCCTCATCCTCTTCATAGCTGCCTTCACTGCCTCCTTACTAATCTTCTGCACTTCCTGATTCACTAACTTTCCTCCAGCCGTCCTCTCGCTCTCAGTTTCTTCATTCATGAGCTCCCCAAAGTACTCATTCCACTTTCTCAGTACACTCTCTTCACTCTTTAATGGGCTGGCACAGCATATGTGGAAAAAAAAGAGAAGCTATTTATAGAAGTTCAGTCTGAGCAGGACAAAGGTGACAAAATACAAAACAAACTGCAGCCCACTCCTCATCTGTATGAGCTCAGCTTGAGGCTACATTAGCCACCACACATATTACATTTAAATTTCCAACTGACCCGTCAGTGGTTGAGCTGCATTGTGAGTTGTGGGTGGTGGTTTTTGAGAAGAAAAAAGAATGTGTGTATTAAAAAAAAAAAGCTATTTCTACTTCTGCCTTATCAATTCTGATGCTGAAGAAAGGCACCAACATGGTGTCCAAGAGTGTAACGAAGTTTATACGTCAGTGAACAGAAGAACTGCAGCACAGAAACACTGGGGGTGTCCAGGTGAGGATCAGTTATTTGAAATGCTGACATCTTATTATTAATGCCACATATGAAAATGCTGGTGGTCTCACACACAAAGTCTTTGTCCTAATCGGCTGTAAATTACCTGGTTACAGCCCTTCTGCCTCTGTGCACCTGTGCTGTGAGCGCAGGAGACAAAACCTAAATTATACAAAGTTGCTGAATTTGACTGATAGCGTTTTGTTTTCCCAAATTTTAACACGGGTTCTCCAGCTGGAATAAAAAGGTGTTGTTGTGGCAGCCCCTCTGTGGAGTGAACTAATATTAGTTAATACAAACCCAATTCCAAACAAATTGGGACGCTGTGTAAAATGTAATAATGAATAAATAATACAGTAGAATGATTTGCAAATCTCACTTTATTTGTGCAGGTGTGTGTTTGTCAGGGAGCATTTTCAATTTGCTATGGCAGACAGTGATGACAGCCTGCCCTTGTTTCAACACGTCAGATCCCACAGGTGCAAATCGAGGTCAGTGAAGAAGGCTTTTCCCAGCTGGATTTGGAAAAACAGCAGCCCATCCAGCACCTCTGGAATGAACCGACATCAACTGACATCCCGTTAATGCTGTGGTGTCTAAATGGGAACAAATCCCTGCAGCAAGTCTCAAAAATCTGTGGAAAGGCTGTCCTGCAAAGTGGACTGTTTAGTGGTAGAATAATATTTGTCTATTGTGTATTCATCCAGATAGCCAGCAAACCAGCCAGCCAGCTTCTGTACTGTTTATCCAGCTATGGTCACAGAGTCAAATACAAGGTTCATCCTGGACAGGCTGCTCCATCACAGGGCTGACAGAGACATTCACACCTGGGGCCAATTTACACTCACCAATTAACCCAAGAGAAGCCATACAGTAGCACCATGTTTGCATTAGTCTCTCAGCTTAAAAAACATATTGGTATTTATTTTATTACATATCAAATCAAAACCAATGATGTTTGAGTACTTGCATATAGATGTATGTTTAAAACTATATTTAATGTAATAACATATATTATTATATTTTGCAGTTTAGAATAAAATTGTGTCCTTCGTTTTTTTGCTTAAAAGAAATAAAAAATCAGAAAAAATAAACCATTAAAATGAAGCTCCTTCGGGACGGTGTTTATTAATTTGAGCTGATTCTGCCGCGAGCAAAGGTTTCTACCCCACAGGTTTACCTTCTTTGAAAAGAAGCTGCTGGAGGCAGCCAGATTTATTTAATAAATAGTCTTTTAACTAAACTTTGATTTACATCACAACAGCTTCCCTCTTATTCTAAAGCCAGACTAAATGTGAAAACGTGCAGCACGCTCGGTGATGCACAGCAATGGATTTCACAGTGCCTCGCTTGGTTTGGAGTTTGTATTCAAAAGAAGGGATCAATAAAAACAGAAGGAAGCTTGGAGCAACGGATAAGGTTCATTGTGCACTCTGCCACTGGTTTCTAATGGCGAGTGACAGCTTTATGAGAGGATGACTTGTGTAACAATTGCACCGGGAGAACGAACACAGAGAGAAGAGAAACAGCCATCACAGCAGCCCGTGGGTCCACAGCGAGAGAGCGACCATGGCTGTCTGCCAGCTTACAGTAACACAAAGCCCGATCGCTGCCCCTCTTCTGTGTCACACGGTGTGCACCAGTGTTGACAGATAAATTCAATTTCACCCTCCCTGCCGCACCTGTTGGAGCGCCTTTACCGCAGAACCGGTGGGGTCAATCTTAACTAAAGCTATGAATATCGCCACACAAAAGTTTCCTTCTCCTCGTTCTGGGGCATCCAGCTGACAAAAGTGCTTTGTGTGGCTCTAAACTGTGAATTCAGAAACTTGGTGAAACACAATATGCTCCGGTTTTATGCGGGATGGAAGGAAACAAATGAGAGACTGGCAGGGAGAGAAAACTGGCCCTTAACTGCCTCGCTGAATCATAAAATCCTCCGTGCTGGTTGAATTATCACTCCGCTCTGCCATGTGTCTCGGGCTGTTTTTATTTCAGCTCCTGCTGTGTGAGGGGAGCACGGAGAGGATAAAAAGCAGGATTTTCAGTGCGCATTAGGTAAAAGTGTTTGATTTGGGGGATCGAGAGAGCTCAGGTAGAGCTGCGAGAGGAGGCGAGATCATCAAGGCTGAGATGACTGGAGACTGAGCAGCCATGCCCAGAGCAAGAGCATCTTGTTTGTCATCCCTCCCATGGCCTCACAGTCAGACAGTAATCACTCACCCAGGAGTCAGAGAGAAGACGAAGGGCCCGATATACAAATAAGACTTGAAGCACGGGAGGAATTGGGTGCTGCAGCTTAGCCACCCGCAGCCACAGAGAGACTGCTGCCTGCTGGGTATTCTAGGCAGGAAAACATAATGGTATTCACGGCACAGAGAACCCAATATGGATTTCAGCATAGAAACTCAGCCATTAAATCCAAACTGAGGCATTGGAAATGTAACAGGGCAGGCCGTGGTTATGGGAGGTTGTGATTGGCTGGTGCTGCAGTGAATGTGAATGGAGTTTTCAAAGTTTTGTAGGAATATGTGCATTTTTCATCTAAGCTTAGAGGAGAGAAGGTGTGGGAGGGGGTGGCAGGGAGCATGACAGTTCATGTCTTACTTGCAGTAGGTGTCATTTATCATGCCGTAGATATGGATCTCTTTGCACATGTCCATGGCGAGGATGAGTGTGAACCAGCCCGTGCTGAGGTAGGAGCCAGACTGGATCCTGCAAACACACACATGACAGAACTGTAATGTTCATTTGCATAAAAATCCTAGTCATTTGCATTGAAATAAAACCATCAACAAAGTTTTGAGTTTGCCATTTCTCAGACCTTTGTGCTCTTGCCTCTTGTGTGATTGTAATGCAACTGATCTGAGAATTATAATTATTCTAGCAGATGTTCTTAGTGTAGGCTGCTCTAGATCTGAGCCTCGGCTCAAATATATATGTATCCTCAGAACAGCAAGGAAGCCCGCAGATGTATAACCAAATGCCAAGTTTCGCATTAATAATGTGTCTAATTTTAGAGACCAAATAAATATTGTGTACAGCGATAGTTTAGGAGGCTGCAACATTC
Source organism: Apistogramma diplotaenia (assembly GCA_015052665.1). Taxonomy (NCBI): domain Eukaryota; kingdom Metazoa; phylum Chordata; class Actinopteri; order Cichliformes; family Cichlidae; genus Apistogramma; species Apistogramma diplotaenia. The sequence goes on from VOQJ01042826.1 coordinate 57,265, forward strand.
ACAGTCAATGTATATAAAATCGATTTCAAGGCTGAGAAACACGATGTTGTTGATCTGTTCACCATAACACTAATCATCGTCTGTGAATGAAGCAGGAACCCGGCAGGCCAGTCAATAACACCCTGTATTATCATCAGCATCAGACCAACAGTTTATGATTTCAATGTCAAAAAAAAAGAAAAAGAAAGAAAAATGACGCTTTGATCATTTTCAAACACAGAGCACGGCGTTGGATATATCTTTACTCAAGTTTTTAAAGAAAGAAACCTGATTAGTAACACCTGAAGTGGATCATAAAGTGTGAGCACCCTCAGCCTCTGCTAGGTAGGGTGCCCCACACACCCTGAGGGCCCCTCTTCCCAGCAATAGAAAATACTACCAGGAGCCAAAGGCTGTGAATAAATCAAATGCAGTGCACTGCATGATACTGATATTGATTAAAAAAAGTGGCATCGCCACAGTGTAACAGTATCATTGTGGAAAGATACAATGAAACATAGTTTAGAACAAACTATTATGTGACATCCTAATTAATATAAACAAATTCAGGAATTAGGTTTGCAACTTAAACTTGTTTCATTGTTGATTTAACTTCAGCTTGTTTTTTGTCAGTAAAATGTCATAAACATTTTAAAGTGTTGTGATTACTCACAGCCCGATGAGGTGTGGTCAGACAGCTCGGTTTATTCGACCAACAACAAAGCCTCAAAGGTTCAGTTCAACAACACAAAGGACAAAACATTGTGAAAAATATTTATAAGATGGAATTTTTCATTTAAAAATCACTTTAGAAAAAGAGTTATTGTTAGATTTCACAAGTGCACATTTGATCAAGAAAAATAAAACAGTAAGCGTATGACTAGAAGGGGAGCTATACGCTCAATCACAGTGTTTCCGGCTCTGTGTAGACACTGCTGCTACTATGAGCGCTCACAGAGTAGGCTCAAGATTAAGTTCACATAATCCAGCTTTGAACCAAAATCTGTTTAAAGAATCCGAAGCTGCAGGATTATTAATGTTAAGCAGGTCCGAATGTGTAAATACAGACTTAAAACAGGATCAGCACCTTGGACAGCACCTCTCTCCATTCACCAGAATAAAAGCATCCACAGTTCACACAGTGTGTAACTACATACAGTTTCTACAGCTCATATGTAAGAAGCCAGTACACAGAATCAGTCTGTACTCACTGCTTCACATACGGGGGCTGTGCCAATTAAACTTTACGACCAGAAACTTTTGCAGTGTTCTGCGGTATCTATATCTTAGTAGTAAATACTATATTGCGCTTTTTCGGTTTGTTTTTAATTTTCTTGCTTGTTTTCTGCAGACGACAGCAGCTCCTATATTTACCGACTGATTCTCCATGTGAGCTAAAGGTTGCATCCAAAAATCATTCACGCTTCCCTATTTTCTGTTTAGTGAGTTCTATGCAGAAGACGATATACTGAACTCATCAGCAAATTAATATTTTGGGCCATTTTGCCATCATTCTGTTGTACACTTAAAATAACAGATCGACATCTAACACGGAGTAGCTGCATGTGATACCTACATATTATACTGCGTCTATTATTTGGCGGTTTGATAAATACAAATACGCTGAGGCACCGAAATACGGTTTTAAAAGGCTTTTTTGTGGGTGAGAGAGCTCAGAGCTAACATTTGTAAGGCAGTAATTGGAAATGCATGTCATGATGAACAGTTTCAATTCAGCTTTATTTATATAGCACCAACTCACACCACAGCACCTCAAGCTGCTTTATATTGGAAGGTAAATACACTACATTATTGATAGAAAACTCCAGCAATCAGACCCAGTCCCCATGTGGAAGAACATTTTGGGTTTTCAGCTTGAGGCGAGACCACTTTTCTATGCTCTGTTTATGCTCAGCCTGTTATTAACTGAAACTTGGTGATCCAGTACGACTGCTTTGTCTGTAAATAATGTGTGGGTGAATGTTTTTAGATATTTTGCTAGGAGATATTTTCATAATAGCCAGTGCATAGCTGCTGTTGTATAATGTTTGTTTACCTTGTGAATGCCTATTATTAGATCATCATTGGCTTTTGCCAGTAAATAACAATGTCTGTGAGCATTAAAGCAAAGAATCATGCTTGCAGGCATCGTGTTTTCTTTATGTGGTGGAGTTGCCAGTAATAACAGAGTCCCTGTATGCATGTGTGTGTGTGAGTGTGTAGCCTAGAATCTGCGTAGGTTCTCTTAGATGTTTATGCTTTTACAGGCAAATGCTGGATTTTTATAAAAAATTGACTTATTTAATATTTTTCCTTAAAAATAAGAGTAAATGTGCACATAAAAAACAGCATGTATGTGGTCACCTGCACATTACACCTGCAGCAGCCGCAACTGTGGAGCTCCTGGCGCACAGTTTTCATGCCAGAGGAATTAGATTGTGGCTCAATAATTTTTTTTCCATATTCTGTACATTTTGAAGCTCATGTCATTTACTTCTCTTTACTGCAGTCAACTCACTGGGAATTAATAGGAGAAAAAAAAGTCTACTGAAGGCGAACTGCATATGATTTGCATTAAAGAATCCTTACTTAAGAGTTTAAAATCACAACTTTTAATTAAATAGCATCATAAGGTCAGTGACTAATTTAAGAGGACACCATCTTTTTATAGTAGCTTCTGTGTCAACCTTGCTTTTAATATAGACATGCATGCTTACCTTTTATTAATACCACTGTTTTCATTTGATTTATTCATGGGACTAATTCCTTAATATGAATCTAATCCAGCCTCGAGATAATAAATAATGCAGGTACATAATAAAAATAATTAAAACATACCAGAGAGGCCATGAAAAATGGTTTAAACTTCCAGTGTTATAGAATCCAATTATGCCCAATGGCTTTGGTTCAGACTTGCTGCATTATAAGACAAGCACCATCTAGATATTGTGATCATTGGACTCACAAAAAGCAAAGGCACACAAACACACAGGGGCATTTGGTTTGCAGTGACCTCCTTCAACATATTCCAGACTCGCTGCAAAATATTATGCAAACGCATGCATCATTAAATGCAAGGGGGTCAAAATTTTAACATAGAAACATTTACATACTGTGGGTTTCACAGTTTTAGTCACACTGTGAGAGGTGGAGGAAGCAGGTGGATGTTCAGGGACACGTGTCGGTTCTGAGAAATAATATTTCCAGGATTAAACTTGCCAGTCTCGCCTTCCACACGGTGCTCTTTGCTCATTATAAAGTACATACCGTTCATCGATGGTCAGTGATAATTGCTTTGCTTTTTTAATGGTTACTGTGAGCAAGGCTTTGTGTCCTTGGTGATAAAAGTTGCTGAAGTTTTAGTTTTGTTTTAGTGGAGCTTTTGTCAGGTTGGTTGGGGTTTATTTCTGTGCTCCTAAAGAAACTTGTGTAATGTAATGTAATGTAATCATATGTCAGAAAAGTCCCAAACTCACATTCTTCTTTTCATGTTGTTAGCACCGTCACCTCACAGTATGGTCCCGGGTTCAACTCAGGCCTTCCTGTGTGCCTGCATGGATTCCCTCCAAGTGCTCCAGCTTCCTCCCACACTCAGGTTAACTGGTGATTCTAAATTGCTTTGTGCATGAATGGCGGTCTGACTGGCAACCTATCCAGGGTGTACCAGCCTCCTGCCTCATGATAGCTGGGATAGCTTCAGCCCCATTGTGTGAACTGCATAAGCACAAGAAAATGGATGGACGGGTTCATCTTCTTGCCGTCACGTGAATCTTTTCTTGTACACTTGAAACAAAACCAGTCCAGAGTGCCACTTTATCCACGCCAGTATCTGTCTCAACTTTGATCTTAAATTATTTCAACAGTTACTGGATAGATTAACATTTCACATGTTCAGAGGGTCAAAAAGCTGAATTCCCCTGACTCTGGTGAGCAGTTAAAATTTATACCGTCTACTGAATTTTGATGAATTTTTAACATGAATTTCTAACATGCTTGTTGCATGTTAGAAAAACAGTTGTAAAAAAAAAAAAGGAAAAAAAAGGTTTTTAAAAGGAATAAATAGACTGGTAATTTTGTTTCAACTTAATACAGTTTCACCTGTTTAATGTGGGCAAGAACGTTCTTTATCATGTGTGAACGATGTGAAGCATGATTTGGTGCTCTCTTGTTGCTATAGGCTGTAAAGTGAGACATAAACTCCCAGGTGTCTCCCTCTCTAGTCCAACAAAGCTCTGCGGTTCCATCTGTGCCTCACAATTAACATTACGGCAGACTGATAGCACTACATTAATTGAGTGTAAAATTAAATTCATGAGGCTAAAACACATTTTAAAATGTATCATAAAAACCAAAGTTGTTTTTTTTTTAATTTAGAGTTAGAATATTTCACTGCTCTCTGTGTTTGTATTTTAGCATCATTATGCAAAAACTATCAGGCCAAAGTTCATGAAATTTTGGTGTGAATCCACTTTCTCTGAGAGTGCAAGCAAGGGGAAGGACCTTGGCACATAATGGTCTGACCCACCAGTGAATTCACTGAGTGGTTAAACGAGAAGCCAAACACTTAAATCGCCGCTATCTTACAAAGCCAGAGTCTAAGTACAAACAAACCAACATCAATTTAGACACCAATCAGAGATCAAACTAAAGAGTTTAAAACACATTAATGAAAAATGTGCGCTGAAAGTGTCTTGTTTTTTCCCCATGATTTTGTAGTACAACAAAACCGTCATAAGCACTGGGACAGTGGGGTTGTGGGGAGGTGAAATTACAAAAAAAAAAAAATGCAATTTGCCGTAATAAAGGAGTGGAGGAGCACAGAAGGGAAATGGCACATTATCACTGATACACAGCTCGGCAGCTCTCAGCTGTCAGAGCTGTCAACACATCACTATTACCCTGCATTATTCATTAGTAATTTGCCACTCTTGCGGCACACACACAGACAGAGACGAACACAGGCGCACACACTCCACATCCCAGTTGAGAGCTGAATGTCCTGGAGCAAAAAGGCAGGCAGGAATAAATATAGGGGGTGGGATCTGCTGACCTGATAGCTAAAAATTTCAAAGCAGATGTCTGGAAGCGGAGACGTGGCGAGAGCGACTGATAGAATTCAGGGACTTCAACAAGAAATGTATTTACCTATGACAATTATAATGGGACAAGAGTGTAGAAGGGATGCTGTTATTGTGTGGCCAATTTGAGGCAGATAAAACACGGTGTGAAGCTGCTTTGGCAGGCGACAAATAACATCCAGAGCCGGAGGACAGAGAGAATGCAATTTGCTTGTTTTGTTAAAGCAGAAAAATTCAGTCTTTTACTCAAAGACGGCAAACAAAATGTGTCATGATGTCTGGCTCGACACTGCGTGGCTTTTTAAGCAGTCTTTAAAGCCACTGAGACAGCTTTCTTGAAAAATGAAACAATAAATTAGGTTTGGGAACGAACTCTGGGGATTAAAAAAAAAGGAAATAAAGAATGCGCGTAAAAAGCTCAGATAAATCCCTTTTTGTGGCTCTCCAGCACAGGCGTGAGACGAGTGAGGCGGGAGCGACTGGGACTGACATGCTAGGATGCTGCCATGCTACTGGCACTGGGAAGTGAAAGGTGTGTGAGAAATGAAGTCAGACGCTCTGAGCGGGGTCTAAGTAAATAATCCCCTAAGTCTGACTGAGCTGGAGCTTGTTGTGCTTTACCTGCCGAGCGCCAGGGGCTAAGGAGCGGTGGAAAACTGCCCAGGATCAGTGAGAGACTCCTCTACCTTCGACTCTGTTCAATAACTCACATTTGACATTCACAGCAAGAGAGCTGTCCACGTGTGCAAAAAACTCTGCACTGACGACTGATTCAGTCGAACCATGCTATCTAATGCCTCTGCAAGCTGCACAAATATGACATGACACCTGTCAGAAGTGCTTAGTGGAATACAACTCAAGTCTATTGTGAAAACCTGATCCTTACTCAGAGAGGAAATCCTTTTGACTCCGAAAACTTATACAGTAAGCAAAAGTAAATGATGTAATACGAGGCAAATGCACATATTCACATAAAAACCCGGCTGCACGTTACTCTTTGACTGCATGTTAAGAGGAACACCTGCTTTCATTATGCATGCACGACTCACTGCTGATATAACTGCCTTTGGCAGCTCATAAATCATGACTCAGGATATAAAGAAACACAATGGAAATTATGGTCATTAGCTTTCTTACTCAGATAATCAGACTGATATAACTCTTGTACCTAAACATACAGCTGTATCCAGCAACAGCTGTTTAGCTTAGGACTCAGCCCCCCTCGTCCCCCCACACGACTCTCAGTTGGAGCTGGGTGATCTATCCGTTCAGGGGGGTGACGCCTATCCCAGCTGTCCCGGGGCGAGAGGCAGGTACAGCGTGTACAGGTCGTCAACCTGTTGCAGGGCTGGTTTGTCAGAATATCTGGGTTTATGCTGATCAACCCTCCTCTTAAGGATGGACCACAAGTTCTCAATGGGATTAAGGTCTGGAAAGTTTCCTGGCATTGGACCCAAATTTTCAATATTTTGTTCCCTGAGCCACTTATTTATCACTTAGCACTTTAGCACAGGACTCACACAGATCCCGTTTTATGGTGAATGGTATTTTTCACGCAATTTATATTTGTTTTTCTGGTGCATCGTATTTTGAAGATATGTTGCTATTTTACCATGGCAACCAGAGACCGTTGGGGCAGAGAGGATGCTACTCGTGTCACGTTGCTTTGTTGTTACGAGGACGCTGCTGATAAAGTTGCATACAAGCACGCAGTGGATTCATGTTTACTGTTCTTTTTAGAAAATATCATAGTTTCTATGGTGCCCGTATCATTTGTTTTATTGCATTTAGCCGCAGCACCTTAAAGGCTGGTGCATGAAAATACCCGAGAGATTTTCTTTCATTCATGGCTTTTGTGTAATTTTTATTCTACATCACTTCCCAGACTAAAACCAAACACATTCCTGTATATTCTTGTTTTATTTTAGTTTAGTTAGCTTTGTAAGTTCTGAAAACTATTTCACTTTGTCTTATCTTTAGCTTTCAGTTTAGCTGTGATTAAGTATGATATTCTTGGTTGCAATCACCTTATGTAACTCTTCCCACTGCACACAAACTAGTTATTTATTCATTTATCTTAGTTAGTTAGTTAGATATTCATCAAAACAGGAAGCTTTATTTTAAGCTACTTAGTCTCTTCTACATGAGAGACCCGACAGCACAATATATCAAAATCCATTCATATCCACATAAAGGCTTTTTGATTACACCTGCTGTTAACTGGTGACTGAAATGTAAACTCGATGTATCCTTGATTTCCAAATAATAATTATTAAAGAAAAAAATCACTGTGACCAAATTCAGACTAGTTTTAACCTTGAAATAGAGACATGTTTTGATTTGCTAATCAGCAAAATGATACCAGCTCATTCCTTCTGCATCATAATCAGTATCCTTGTGTTACCTGTTATTCTGTGGAGAATTGCAGGCATTTTTCTCTATTACTGTCTGATTTTTCTGCCTCTAAAGCTCCTGTATACCTAACATTATGTCAGCATTTAGGTGCTAAAGAGGAGGATCCGTAAAGTACTTCCTATTCTTTCAGCCACGTCAGTTTGAGGTTCTCGCAGAGAGACCTACACCCTCCCACACATCCATCCTCTATCAATTTACTTCAGACACAATCTGGTGAGAGCATTTTATCAGGCCAAATTCCTTCCTCTCCGAGAAGAGGGGTGGGCATTAAGTCAACCATCTATCTCTCTCTTAATCCCTTTTTTCTCCTCTGTTTTGGCTCAGAGAAATTGCCACTTGAGCAGAGTTTCAAATATACAGTATTGTCTGGGGTTTTGCACAAGTACCATTCACCACAAAGCAGTTACATGAAGGACTTCCTCGCTCGCTCTGCTGCATTAAAAAAAATCTATGTGAGCACCAAGAACATGAACAGCAGACTGTATTCCTTCTGCCCCTCCATTTCTTCATCCACATGTAATTTTCTTCTCCCTGCAGGGTGTAGCTTGATGCAAATGAGAGTTTGTTATTAATTGATTACTTCATACAGAAACAGACCGCGAGACAAGTCACTGCAGGTGCCTGTGGGCAAATTCTGTGTAGAGGAACAGCACACCATGTCTTCGTGTGTCTCTGAAGTAGCTGAGGAGCCCCTGGGACAAAACAGTGACAAAATCCCGAGCAGAGCCGCGAGGTGAAAGCAGGGCATTTTGGTAACATTTTTCTTTTATACAGACCGCAGAGCACAGCAATTTAACGATGGGAATGAACAATGCAGCTGTGTGGGCTCGCTGAGGCGTTTCTTAATTCTGCCAGGAGGCAATGTGAAGCATCAGGGATGACCTCCACCATCCCACATTACGAAAAAGACAATTTGCTTTCTTTTATTCCAGTTTTGTTTACTTTTCTATGTAACTCTATTAATAACCAGAAAGAGGATTTGGGCCCTCAGAGAGAAGATGCCTGCTGATGCAGAGAAGCTCCATGGCTTCTTTGGATGATGTCAGGAGAAAAAAGGCTTTTATGCTTTTTCCTCATCTCCAGTGGCTCGCTTAAATGGCTTCCCTGCTTTTATCCATACCTGCTAGCGTGGCTGAAATATCCAACAAGACTTCAAGCTGACTGGTCATGTTGTCACTTTGCATCTTTGTGTTTCCACTTTGGTTAAAAATGTCTACCACATATTATTCAGACATGTTTATATTGCAATAAGTGATAAGATTTGGTGTTTTTGCACCTTAATCGAAATGCTTTGATGCTTGAACCTAATCAAACAGAAAATAAAAAAGCAACAGTCAGGACTGAATTGCTATCTAGAACCAGAATATAAGTTATCTGCATAATAAAGTTGCTAAAGTATCCTAGAATGTCTTGGGCCATCAGTATAGAACTGACCTACTCTTAGCTCGATATTTACGTCCCATCTCGTGATTTCACCTGCATCAACAGCTGTGCCCACTTCTGAGGTAGTTTAGCTTCACTTGTTAGGAGCTGGAATGTTTTCCTTTTATATAAGTCGATGCTCTAAACCAGGCATCTCAAACTCGCGGGCCACTTCCGGCCATGCCCCTGCTTCCAGCCACGCCCCCTGCTAAAAATATTGTACAAATACACCCTTTAAGTTACTTTTTTGACATTCCGCTTTCTCCTCTAATTAAGAGGATTGAGTGGAATCTCAAAAAAGTAACTTAAAGGGTGTATTTGTACAATATTTTTAATGCCAACTCACGGCCGGAAGTAGGGGGCGTGGCCGGAAGTGGCCCACAAGTTTGAGATGCCTGCTTGAACTAAAATGGTGGTCAATCTTGTTTTGGCTAAATGAAAGCTTGTTTATATGTTGATGCTAACCATGAGTTCAAAGTACTGCTGTGCCTAAATATATCCTTGCACAGAGCTGCTAATGTCACTGTGGCCTTCTGAAAAAACAACAGTCACAATTTTTCAAAGACTGCAAACTACAAAGACTGCACAGTACTGGTTAAAACATGAAATGGTAATTTCTGATTAATGGCATCATTAATCATTAACCTTTTTTTGTATTTTTAATGGAATATTCATGTAGGCATAGAAAGTTTTGTTTTCTCCCTTAATCACAGGAGTGTTCCAGTGTCACATTGCGTTACTCAATGCGAGAACTGGCTTTGAACCAGAACAGAAATAGTAGTAGTAGACTGCAAGAGCACCAGGGTCTCTAATTTGAGAAACAGATGCCTCACAGGTCCTCGGCTGACTTCATCAAACCCATAAGAGCCGCATTATGTGTGTGGGGGGAGAAGTGCATATTATTTCATAACAATTTCAGTTTGTAGCATTTTCCTAAAATTGACTTTCCTTTTTGCAAAAAAAAAAAACAAATGGGATGAGATTCAGGGGAAATGTTTTCTGGTTGCGAGACTATAATCAAACCCACAGACGCTGATGCTCCAAACACTCAATGATTACTTCTGAAATAAGGAGATCCGTTTTAAGCTGTGCTTACTCAATCGTGAGACTTTTAATATAATAAACATGCTCCAGTAACACAATGTGCCGCTGGAGCATGAGAGTGACAGTTGCTGAAAATGGACCTGTGCTTCAATGCTCATTTTGTTAGGCGCACCTGTTAAAATGCTCATTGATACAGATATCTAATCAGCCAATCACATGGCAGCATCTCAGTGCTTTTGCTGAAGTTCAAATTTAGCATCAGAATGGGAAAAAACGGAGATTCAGGTGACATGAAAAGAGCGACACATATATCTAAGCAGGAGTTCAGACAGCTTTTTGCCTGCAGCAAATTAGGAAAAACAACTCATCCTTATTTCTGTGAAATATTATTGAATTATTTCTGGAAATTAAAACACGGTACCTTCAATTAGAACAGTGAGACTGAGAGTTTGCTGTGGTTCTACTTGAGAAGGTGCGTTGTACACAAACAACAGTGAAAGTGAAATTCACTCGTGCTTTGCTGTGTGTGTTGCTGTGTGTTACTAATACAGTTCAACATCAAATGTTGACTGTTTCCTGTCTCTTAGCAGCAGGAGGCAAACTGAACCCCCCAGCCCCGCAGTACTTCTGTTTTTCATTTTCTTGCAGGGCTATGAATCCTTGAATAGCTTTTGCAGAAGGATGATAACATTTTGTTGTGGTATTGCATTCAGTACAGAAAATGAACTTCAGCTATTAAATATCCATGCGGCATTGTCTACAGTTGATGTCCACCTACATGTCTCATAGTTTCAATCAACTGTGGGTTGTAGATTGTGTGGTTTGCTTCAGTTTTCCGTTCTGGGCTAAATTCTACTTCTTTGACCCAAGTTGTGTTTTTTCCAAAATACCTGTACTGAGCCATTTTCCAGAAAGTAAAATCAAGTTATAAAGATCTTAAACATGTTCACTGCCCAAAAATAGATGTTGTATAAAATGTACACAGTAAATCATAAATTTGTGACAGCTAGAGATGCGGACCGAGAATCCAGGCTTTCCACGGGGAGGAACCACAAAATCTCTCAAGTCATGGCTTTATTTTTGAGTTAGTGTCACAGTGACACTGTAAATAATTGGTGAATATAAAATTTGCATTAAAATGTTGCTGAAATTATCCTTAATAAAGGCTGCTTTTAGAAAATTACCAAACGTGTTTGTAAATAATTACATGTTTAAAAGAAACAAATGGGCTTGATACCAAAAGTCCTTAAATATGGGGAGATTTTTTTATCTTTCCATAAATATTCTATTTAATTCAATTTGATTTATATAGAGCCAAATCACAACAAACAGTCGCCTCAAGGTGTAAGATAAAGACCCTACAATAATTACAGAGAAAATCCATCAGTCAAAATGATCCCCTATGACCAACACGGGTTACGTGCTCAAAGCTGCCTGTTTGTGAGTTTCACCACAGTCAGGCACTTCTGATTTGAGGCTTTCCTTTTCAGAGGAGCCACAGTATCCAGAGTCGTATCCAGTGAGGATGTAAACTATTGACAAGATAATCTACCTCTCAGGCAGCAGAGTTGAGGTAGCTGCTCTGTACTGTGTTTGCACATGGCATTGAAGAAGATAATAGAGGAATTATATCCTTAAACGTAATTATAGCACTTTCAGAAAGACTTCTCCTGTATTAAAACTTATTCCCCACTGCAGTGTAGTCCATTAAAGTAAATAAAAGTTATTGTGGAATAATCAGACAGGAGGGGGCTTTCGGGATATACTGTTAAGTCTGTGGTTTCTATGTCAGGACAAGATCCAGACTGTGGTTAAAGTGGGGGCTGGGCTCATTTACAGTTTGATAGGAGCCAACTGAATCTAATAACAGATTAAATATTTTCATCATTTTCACCATATACATGGATGTTAAACTCACCCACTGTAATGGTTTTATCTGACCTGAATCAGATATAAAATCTCAGAAGTCAGACAAAAATAAGTAAGGACCAGGTGGGCAACAGATAATAAATTAAACATTTTTTTTAATTTTCCAATTAGGGTGGAAAGTCAGGCTTTGAAATGAATTAAAACTTTGCTGCTAATCCTCCTCTTCGTCCTGAGCTTCAAGCAGCCTGACAGGTAGTGCAATTCGGGGGTGTTGATTCATTTAAACTAACATATTCATCCTGCTGAACGAGGTTTCTGTAAGGTAGAATAAATCAATATGTTGATCAGTTATTAAATCACACACTAACAGGGACTCAGAAGACAGAGACCTAACTGTTTGGTGCAGTAGAAGATGCTGTATTGTTTTTTCTTTTTGAATTTTTATGCTTAAATTGTGTTTTGCTGGTATTAAGTTTGTTTTTTGGTGGTCTGGGAGCAGGCACCGTCTCTATGGGGATGGGGTTTTGGGGGATTGCAACTCTGCTTCCTGGACTCAACCCTGGAAAGTCAGATTTTAGAAGGGTTGATAAATTTACCCAGATATCTAGAAATGTGAGCTTCCCCGTCCAAAGTGGGATGGATGCCGTCTCTCCTAAGAAGACCAAATTTTCCCCAGAACGTTTCCCAGTTATCAGTAAAGTCCTCCTCATTTTCGGGACATTACTCAGAGAGACAGTAATTAAAGGAGAACATGCGGCTAAACATGTCGCTCCTGGTCCGATGGGAGAGGAGTCCAGAGAAAACCAGAGTCCAACATTGTTTTTGCAAAGTTACACACGATTCAATATTAATTTTAGTGACCTCCGATTGGAGTAACTGTGTGCTGACATAAATTTACGTTTAGCCTTAGCCAGCAGTTTCAAATTTCCTTGAATGTCGCCTGATTTGACAGTCGCCAGTGACCAGAGTTTGCTCCTCGGGGTGTGTTGATAGAGACCAAAGGTTAGAGTTGGTGGTGTACCAAGGGCTTCTATTGAGGACTACGCTTCCTCCTCACAATCACCCAGCCAGGGGGCTAACGGCAGCTAAGCTACCTTGGACCACACTGACTACAAGGGCCTGGCTAGCTATGGGACACTGCATATTTGACTGCATTAGATTGCATCTTTATTCAGAGTTACTTGTTTTTTTGGGTTTTTTTGTAGTCCAAAAAACACCAAAAATTCATTTATTTTCTGTGGTTTGTCCTTAGGTGTGCCGTGCCTCTTTTTTTTCTTATCTCCCTTTTTGCCAGTGTTTCAGGGATTGGCGATATTGGATTTTAGTCCCCAGAGTATGGCTTTATACTTTTTTACTGGTTCAATATTCATTGCTTTTCTGAAATTTTCATCTCTCTTTCCAGTGACCCTTTTTTCCTCACAATCCGTTCACAGGTTTTATCCCCTCTATCCACAATTTCTCTGTCTGACCCTTTCAACCCTTTTTCTCCCATTTCTCATCCTCTCCCTCTGCTTCTCTCTCTTCTGGCCTCCTGTGTCCGACCTTCCCTTCTTCCACGAATTAACGGTCTTGTACACCCACTTTAAAGCAGATGTCGATACAAGCACAGTAAGGGGACATAGTGTGGCATAAAAGCTACAAAGAGGCTCTGAACTCCTAGTGTGGAGGCTGATGTCCTAGCAATCAGCCAGCAGTCCTTTCACTGCTCTGACATTTTACATAAAGGATTCTGCAAAGTGAAGTACCCACTGACTAGCTTATCCTGGGCATAGTGAGCTTTCTGCCACCAAAGCCAAATTATGCTCTATTTCCGTGATGATGAGAGAGGACTCCAGTGTCAACCATGATATGATGAAAATATCACAACAAACACTGACTGTCAACATTCCCTAGAAAATGCTCCAGGAAAATGTCAGAACTGTAAAGCATGCAGCTGCTGCTGCTGCTTTTTCCGGCTTTTTTAAATGCTTTGCTGTTGAAGTGAAACATCTGCCTGTTCATGTTTCAAATGTCATAATAATCAGCTCTAAAACCAAACTTTTTCAGGGAGTTTTTAAGGTGGTAGATGACTAATATTTTAGTTTTAAAATCTCCAAAAAACCCAGTGCAATCAGCTGAAATTGCAAGTGCCATAGTAAAATGAAATTAGGAGCACTACAGTAAAATATGCCTGATTAACCTCAGGCAGTGCTGCAAAAGTAAAGGTGGGAGATTTATCATGGCAAAGATAATAAGTGTGGCCTACGTCCAAAATCTAGTAAGCACTTTTTAATTTTTAACGTTTTTTTTTCTGATGTTTCAGATAAGATTACTTACCTGCCATCCCCCAGAAGGCATTTCTTGTGCTATTAAATATTTCATTATTTGCAAAGCTGCATTTAAAGCCAAGCTGGAATGAATTTAATATCGCAGCATATAACAAGCTGTAGCATCTATATATTGCTATCAAATGCAAGTTAATTGCTGTAAGCAGCAACATTTTCAAGCTGCATGCAGATAAGTAGTTAGCATAGGTTGTTAGCATAGTTGTTATGTATCAGGGGTTTGCTAGCTACTGTGCTATGCTGGCATTTACAGGGTAAGGTAAAAGATTTTGGTGCAATTAGCAAATCTCTTACAACATATTTTGTTCCTTCCTTATTAGAAAACAACTTAAGATGAACATGTTCTTTATGCAGCAGGGTTCTAGCCAGAAAAAACGTGGTCGGGCTAATTAGCATTAGTTTGCTAAATGCAGTGTCAGCTTGCTAATTCAGTGACTGAACAGCTGGATAATATTATGCATGTAATAATCTGTGGTAAAGGTTTGCACCTGATTATGATTGGACCATGAGACTTGATGACATAGGGAGTGTGGATCCCAAGATGCACTGCAAGACGACTTCATCATGGTGCAGCGACAGGCGATCGGCCACTTCCTAGAACCATGTGCAGGATTTATGGTCCTGTCTCTGCATCTGTTTGTGTCGCTCTTTAAATATGCACCAAAAAGATTATGAATATTCAACCAAAAGTAGATGCTACTTGTGTAGGAGGCTATGCTGACTGGCTGGAAAGCTGACTTGAATAGGAAAGGGAACCACATCATCATCGCAATGAGGAAGAAGCACAACAAAAATGAACAAATATGAAAGAAGCATGGACATGAAGCATAAAGTAGGGTCACTATAGCGGTCACTTCACTACATATAAGTTCAACAAACAAGTACACACATATATCTAATCAGCTTATCATGTGACAGCAAATCAGTGCATTTAGGCATGCAGACGCGGCCAAAATGACCTGCTGGAGTTCAAACCGAGCAGCAGAATGGGGCAAGAAAATTGATTTAAGTGGCATTCAATGCCGCAATGCTATTGGTGCCATATAGGCTGCTATGAGCCACCCACCTTTGGGATGTGGTGCAACAGATAATTCTCATCACGGACACGAAGCCAACAAATCTGCAGCCATGTGATACCATCATGTCAATATGGCCACAAATCTCTGAGGATTGTTTCGTCCTGAAGGAAAAAGGAGGTCCAACCTGGTACTATGTGTACCTAATAAAGTGACCACTGAGTATATATTCAATATCTTGAGCAAAGCTAAAGGGGAAAAAAACAAACAAAAAAACCCCCAGCACAAACCTGAACAAGAGTAGCCCACGTTATGATTCGTTCCACCAATTGTTGACACCGCCCCCTGGTGACGGAACAAAGCTATAACATGTAGACATATAAAGCTGGACCATAAAGAAACCTTTAGCGTGTAATGACGGTTGCTTACACCAACATGACCACCATTATCAAAAACACGTTAATCACATTAACCACACCACCGAGGGATGAGACTTTGTTTTAATAGATAAATAAAATGACATTAAAAGCCTTTGATGAACTTTTTATGGATAAAATCAAGATTTTCAGCACTCTGCATCAACACTTGATATCTTCTGATGTTTCTCTTATGTTCAGGTTGGAGCTACAGGTGATAAAAACTGCTATTTATCAATTTAGTTACTGGTGATTATTCAAAGCTTTGCAAAATGATCAGTAAATTTCATACTCCATTACTGGGACTTGATAAAATGAACTTCAAATGCAAACAACAAGCTGGAATAAACTGTTCTTCTTGTTCTTGTTAAGTGATGTGATGCTGCTTTGAGCACTACATGGAAAACGGGTGTAAAGATTTGTTTTTAGATTAGGATGCGTGGAGAAAACAGCATGTAAATACACATAATTGTCTAATTACAAGTGACAGACTGACACTGTGCTCCTTATGCTTGACATTTTCTCAACACATCCACATCAAAAGCTTCCTGTTCCCTTCACTGCTTGATACATCGCATCTCTCTACAGGTGCCATTGTAACAAGATCATCAAAGTTACTCCCTTCACCTGTCAGTTGTTTTGATGTTGTTGCTGATCCGTGTATGCTGTTTAACTTCATAATCAGGACTCTTTTTCCCATATATTTAATCTGTTTAATTAAAAGTGAAAACAGTAGTTATAGAACTCTTTAAATTTTTACACAAACTAAAAATTTGTCGGGAAAAGAGGCGGCAAGCTTCAGCACGTCCTTATTTGGCACGGCTCCCCTGCAGATGCCGTGCTGCTAGCACGGTCCAGGCTGCTGTGTTCACTGACACTCTGCATGTGGAGAACATCCATCATCCTAAGTTTCTCTGCATTCGGTGCATTTGTCCCCTGTCACGTTTACAGCGAAAAAGATTGAAAAAAACAAAAAACAACAACACAAACACCCAAATGACTGACCAGATGGTGCTAGGGAGTGAAAGCCAAAAAAGAACATATTTGTCTGCATCCCTCCTGCCTCCTCACAGCGCTCCCCCCTCCCCTCCTCCTGACATGCACGGAGCACTCAGCGAGGGGTTTCTACTCATCTCCTTGTCTTTGCCTGGCAACCAGCACTTTAATAATTCTCTCAGAGCACAGGAAGGCATCTGATGCCTTTATGCCCACCACAACACCAGCAGTTTTCTCTCATTAATTTCACAGCACCCCAGCAAATCTGAGGCAAAGACTTGGGGAGAGAAGATAACACGCTTACATCTTACTCTGTGTCTTTTTAGGTCTAAGGTGTCGGGGCTCTTTGTTTTACAAAAAAAACCCATTTATAATTATGTCCTACCATCTTCTTAGATAGCATTAAGCCCTTGTTACAATTCATCAAATTTAAGCTATTCAGTGACATTAAATTCATTACTTTGTTGCACACCGCGTGGATAATAAATCATACTTAACTCTCTGCTTATTCCTAAAATAGAGCACTATCAG
Organism: Apistogramma diplotaenia; assembly: GCA_015052665.1. Taxonomy (NCBI): domain Eukaryota; kingdom Metazoa; phylum Chordata; class Actinopteri; order Cichliformes; family Cichlidae; genus Apistogramma; species Apistogramma diplotaenia. The sequence continues at coordinate 74,355 of VOQJ01042826.1, forward strand.
CTGCATGTACAAATTTAAGGGAAAAATATCCTGACATGCTATTTGAAAAATTTGGACCTAATCAAAAAAAATTTTTATTTCTAACTTACAAAAAGCCCCAAGGATTTAAAAAAAATGTGGAATGATGGTGAAATATTTCCATTTGTGCTTTCAATTCAGAGTTTCAGCCTGTTGCACTTGAATGCTTCAGCAGTGAGTCGAAGTTAAAAGCAGGATAGATAGCTGTTTCACACAATTACCACCCACAGACGCCGTCGCCGTCGCCGTCGCCGTCTCCGGTTAGAGTCAAACTCCAGCTAAAACTTCAAAGCAAATTCCGCTCCCATTTCCTCAAACCGATTGTGTAACCTTGTTTCTCATTTTAAAAGACAAAGCCGGATTAGATAACTACGGCTCGGCGGCGAATCAAAGGGTGTCACACATGCTGAGCATTTTTTCTGTTACATTTCAGGGCATTTAGCCGGCATGCTGATCCTCTGCGTCACGCGACGAGCACAACAACACTTTCCTACTCGGGCTCAACTAATTTTAGTATTTTTAGCTATCAGCACCTCACTTTCTGGGTTTGTTTTCCCAGCAATCCTTGTTGTGTTATTGTGAGGTACAGTGAACACCTCTATAAGGCGTGTGTCGAGTGTGCGGTGTCGAATTTGTCTACACGCTCATCCTGACACGTCTGACAGAAACCACATGCTCTGTCGTGGCCCAGTTTGAAATGTCAAAATCTTCTAATGTTAATCTAACTCTGAGTGGAAAATGAAGCATTTCCTTTGTGTTTTTATTCATTCTTTTTTAGTTTATAATTTCATTCTATATTAAAAGCTGTATTTTCCAACTAATAATGAGATTTAAGATAAGATCAGGCTCAAAAATGTTAGAAAAGGAAGAATGGCACAAAGTAAATCATTCTTAAATCCCACAGCTTTGTTTAATTAGCTCAGTTTCTTTAGAAATGAATATGTTTCATGGCCATTTTAAACCAAATTTAGATTTTAAAAAAAGTCTTTAAGAAGAAAGAATAAAATCATAGTAGAAAAATCTATCTGATTTTGGAAGCACACGCACCAGCCCTTTATTTTTAAGAATTAAACCAAAAAGGCTCTGAAATGCATCTTATCCTATAGTTAGGTGTGAAAGTGGCTGCTTTCCAGCCCCTCGGCACTACAGTATAAAGCTGATACAGAGGTGTAATTTGGTGAGTAAATTTAAGCTTTAAATTTCAAGTTCATCAAATGCCACTTCCCAAGTAATGTTTACATTAACTTTATTTTTTCTCTGCCTGGGAAATACAGCAACTGTATTTAGATGCCAGTCAGTGTGTGTTTGCTGCCGTTTGTTGGGCTGTTTGAAAAACTGCATTTGAAATGACCTCCCAAACTTTCCTCCATTTATTCTGGCTGGAAACGTAAGCAATCTCTCTGCACCATGAATGCGTCACAGGAAGAAAATAATGATGTGTTGAGGGGACCATGTGATGTTTTTATTTTCTTATTACTGAGCTTTTATGTCCATGCCCTCAGCAGGAAGCAACACCAGGTTGCAGTACATGGAAAATTGACTCCCTCTGTAGTACTTTGAATGAATTAGAGCTGGAACTATCGATTATTTTAGTCATCGATTATTCCATCGATTATTCAAGTAATTGGGGGCTGCATGACCTTAATGTCATTGTGCTTTGCATTCACAAGCATCCTCCTAACTGTGTTTGTATTGCAGGTCTAAGCACTCCAAGAGTGCAAACCTCTACAGTTCACGCTGATGATTTATTTTCAAGGGCGCAGTATTGTATTTTCTATGTATTCAATTGCTTTTCTTTGTTCTTTTAAAACATACTCAAACAGTAGTGAAGTAAAAACAAGTGCAAAGTGCAGGCTTTTGTTATTTGCCCTGTTCAAACCCATTTTAATATACTTGACATAATTTTGACTATGATTATTTTTTTCTTTATCTGGATTCATTCCCTTTTTTCTGGCAATACTTTCTTTAGCGATACAACACAAGGCAGATGAAGTAAGCTCAGAGGTCAGATCTGATGTTTTTTATATAGTACCTTCGATATGTTAACAATACACACCACACTCATAAGTTATACAGCTTTTTGTCAATTTTTGACCAATAAATCATAATGTCGAACTTAAAGACCCTGATGGATGTAAGCCAGTTTTAATTGTTAATAAGACGTTAATATGAAGCTCACAAACGAACCTCCTCGCAGAAGGTAAATATGAATATGTGTGTACAAGACAAGCTAAATCAGGGCTGCCTGGACACCCACAAACATTCCTGATACACAGTGACAATCTTTTTTTCCCCTCATTTATAATAAAACTATGATGCTCAGCCATGAGGCTGATGAGGCTCGTATCTCAAAGAATTGTGGCATGATCCTTCCAGCTCAGTGCAAACTGAACAAAGGCAGATAATGAATGGCCTACACTCACATGCACCAATACGTACAGCACTTCAGCTTTTGGTTAATATTTGTCCATAACTGATGAAATTATCTCCACTGGGTTTTGTGGTGAACACTTGTTGAGCTCAGTTTGCTCAAGTTAAAAATGTTCTGGTATACCTATTTTTAAACATGACAAAGATTTATGGGTATGGATCAGTGAGTTATGGCTGCTTTCCTGCTAAGCCTTTGGTAAGATAAAGCTATAGATAAAGAATATTAGTCTGACTTGTGATGGCACTAGAACATAAGTCCCACATGACCAAAATTTGTGGGCCGTGAATCTCACCATAATCTAACCAAATATTTATTGAGTCATTTCAATCAGCTGTACAGCCATGTTGCTTTCATGGCTAAAAATGATGCATCTGCATAAAAGCAGAGTCTATTTATTCTCTCTGTGACTAACAGCACTCATTGTGTGATAACTGAAATACTCAGACTCTGTTTTTTATTTCAGTGCAAACAAATCCAAACTCCTACACTAGCATGATCGCATCCAATCACAAAAGGCCCAGATGTTGGAGTCGCCGTGGCAGCAAAACGTAATGTATGCACTCTCCCACATGGGCCATTCGTGGGATGGTAATGAGTATGTGCTCTGGTGTCATGGAAACAGGCCACCTGTCAACCAGCAGCCTTCCCACCACCCACCCATCACCTGCCAGCAACCACAGGTTTTTTTTTTATTTTCAGTAAGAGGGTGGAGGGGACAGGGTGAGACTGAGACCCTTTGAATGACAGGTTTGAATTTTAAATGCCTGAGAGAGAGAGACAGAAAATCCTGCAACAGCAACAATAAAGTCAAAAAGTCTCTGCGGCACCAAACCTAAACTGAATGTCTGTGCAGGGTCTCAGTCATCCAGGTCACAGTCGTCTCTCGAGTTTAAAAAATGGTGACGGGACCTCTTTTTGTTTCTTGAAAAGAAGCTCCAGAGGCTAAACTGAATATGAATTATTCCTGACTGGTCAAATGCTGGTATTGTTTTGATTTCCATTTTCATATAATATGACTGTGAATCTGAGTAAGTACAAAGCAACAATAATCGAGCTTTTCTTGGTTTATTTAAGTAACAATCCCCTTAAAGTCAACGTGCAGCTTATTTCCCTGCCTTTCATAATAAAGAGGCAAAAACTGGAACTAGTGTCTGACGTGATTTGTTTTAATCCAAACAGTCTGATAATCTTGAAAGACAAAGATTAAAGCTCCAGTTCATCGAGAGTTCGAGTGTTGACTTTGATACATCTGCAGACTTGATAAACAGCTGGTAAGATGCTGTGTGTGTGTGTGTGCTGTATGGTATTTTGGGAGTATGTGAAGGACAAATGTGCCTGCGCTCTGAATTACAGCTCCCCTAAATGTTAAGTGATTGAAATAAGCAACATTTTGCACCTTTATATCAGTAAATGGAGCCTATTTTCAGTCCAACACAATTTAATTCAGTGTGCAGACATTTTTTTTCCTTGATCAAAAGGTCACCTGAGTGGAAGAACCAAATAACTTAAAATTGCAGTAGACCTTACATTCATCACAGTCATTGCTTTCAATGCCAAACGTCGGTTTCAATGGTGCAAAGAGTGCAAATCTTGGGCTGTGGACAATGTGAAACATGTATTGTTCTCTGATTCTCTGATGTTCTCTTTACTGTTTTCCCCACATCCGGGAGAGTTACGGTGTGGAGAAGCCCCAAAGAAGCGTACCACCCCATGTGCGTCCAATGGTTCAAACATTGTATTCTGAATGCGGTGCCGTGTATCAGGATGACAATGCACCAATACACACAGCAAGACTGGTGAAAGATTGGTTTGATGAACATGAAAGTGAAGCTGAACATCTCCCATGGCCTGCACAGTCACCACATCTAGATATTATTGAGCCACTTTGGGGTGTTTTGGAGGAGCAAGTCAGGAAACATTTTCCTCCACCAGCACCACGTCGTGACCTGGCCACTATCCTGCAAGAAGAACGGCTTCAAATCCCTCTGACCACTGTGCAGGACTTGTATATGTCATTCCCAAGACGAATTGACGCTGTATTGGCTGCAAAGGGAGGTCCTACACCATACTAATAAGTTATTGTGGTCTAAAACCAGGTGTTTCAGTTTCATTGTCCAACCCCTGTACTTAGGCCTCATTACACAGGCCTGTTGGAATAGATGAAACTGTTGTGTTTGTGTTTTAATGATGCACCTCCTGTATATTACACCTTCTGTTCCTTTTACAGTATACAGATGCATTTTCTTAGCAGCAGCACCAATTATTTAGGGGAAGGCTGCAAGCCAAGTATAAAAGTTTAAGATGCTGTATTGACGTCACAGTTTGCACGACGACTACATCAACCGCAGGCGTTGTTTCAAACATTGGCTTAAGGAAGCAGCGATGAGGCATCTTAAATGGCTTTTACTGACTAAACTAACAATTTCACACTGAAAAATATCAAAACCAGCTGGCAAATTACTGAAACATGAAAGCAAGCTCATGCTGCAGGTCTTTTTCATAACTCCTGCAATTAATTAAACACTATTCACTTTGGGGAAATTTAGTTTCAAATGTCAGTGACACAACAAATCTCTGCATTTCACAGAACAATATCTTGATATAAAGAAACCTAGACTTCATGGTCGATAAGCCTATTAGCTCCACTTATCAAAGCTCTGACAAACAGCCCCAAGCAAAAGAATCCCATCATTATCCATGACCCGAGCCAAGACCTTAACTCACTTCACAGGAGAAAACAGCATTTGTTTTGCTAAAAGTGTCTGATTTATGCATTATTCAAAAAAGGATGAAGAATCTTGGAACTGAAAGCTTTGTGCCAGTTGACAGGTTTATCATAAAAAAAATAAGCTTCGCTACATAACAGCTTACAGTCTTTGTCGTCAAAGAGAAGCAAAGCCTGCAGTGTTAGTGCCATGTTCTTCTTACCAGACATGGCAACAATGCCGTCTCTGTGGCTCTGTGCACAACAGCCATCAACCATTTATGAAGATTTACTGTGCAGAAGAAGCAGACTAACAAATGGCTGAAGGTCAGAGGAGGTGAGCGGGAGCCTGAATAGGTTTGTTAAAAGAGCACCTTTTTTTATGACTCCAAAAAGGAGAAAGTAGAAAAACAGTGTGAGGTAACTGGCAGAGTCTGGAAGCTGCGCAGCCTATTCAGCATGTTAATGGGATGCCTGTCCAAGTCCGGGGAGTAAAAACCACGGATTAGCAAAACAGATGAGGACCAACTTATGAGATTTCTCCAGGGACAGAGCTCAAGACAAAAACCTAAGACCAAGAATTACACACAGAACTACTGATTATCATTGATTTAAAGCTTAATAATCAATTAAATCTGACTGGTACTGTTGAATAATTTAGAGCAGAGTGCTCTCGGGCGTCACAATAGGGAGTAATCCCAATAACTGTGGTACCATTAAGCCCTCCCAAGCCGCTCTTAAGCCACACCAGGTCACCTCTCTTACAGCAAAGCAGATTTATAGTGGTTCACATAGAAATGTGCTATGACCTTAATGGGCAACACCCTCCTGCTCGTGGTTTTACAGCTGACCTACAGTGCTTTTCATGTTCATCACTCCACATTACGACAATAGTAAATGATGCTGAACACAAATCAGAATTCTGAAAGGTGATAGATGGAATAAAGGAATTATTCTCCTTCCTTTTGACGTCTAACAGATTTATTAATTTGACACATTTACACACTGCCACATGCTGCATATTGCAGATTAAGTTTCCATATTAAATTTTCAATATACTGAATGTACATCGATCAGCCACCTGTCCAATGTTGTAGACTGCCACAACAGCTCCAACCCGTCAGTGCGTGTTAACAAGACTGGGGTGGGTTTGGTGCTTATCGTTTAGGTGTTTCAGGTTGAAAGGCTGAACTGGGATTGTTGTACATCCACTGGATGGGATCTGGTAATTCTGCAAGTCGGATCGATGGAGTTTGGTCCTTATGGGGAAAACCGCTGCTGTCTGGATGGTGAGCAGTGGGGTTTGGGTCGACTGTAGGTGCCAAAATAACATCCAGATTAATAGCAGTGCCAGTGCAGAATACTGTATTGTAATGGCATGATTAATGTATTTCACTTCATCTGATTGTTATGTTTATTTGTATTGCAGTTTAGAAGTACTTTCACTTGAATGATTTGAGTATTTCTTAATAATAATAAAAAAAACCACATTATCTTCAGTGTTCATACTGTGAAGTTAAAGACCTGCAGAGGGAGGATGTAGGTGGTCTAAAAACACTGGGAGGTGATCTGGCCCATTCAGCAGTTTTAGCAGCTCTGGAGGCAATTATGGTGCTTTAAAACTCTTAGTGTCTGATTGCTGCAATTTAAGTAAAAAACATGGCAGTGCTCTGAGTCATAACTCAGCCAAGAAATCACAGGAAAAAAGGAGGCCTCTGAACTGATAACCAGTCCCAAGTTTCTCGGTAAACCAGTAAAAATGTATGTAAGCAGGAACTCCTAACTGGAACAGTGAACTGTTATTGGTTCCAGATCTACGTCCCTGCCCTCACCTACCCAGCTCTGGGTAGTGACCAAAAGAACAAGATCACGGATACAAGCGGCCGAAATGAGCTTCCTCCGAAGGGTGGCTGGCCTCTCCCTT